>CAIGRP010059194.1:0-20690 GCA_903798385.1 Fraxinus cuspidata | reverse complement strand
TGTCGGGGAACATTTAAACCAATTTTTGACCAAGCAGACAACAGAAGTAATAGGAAAGCTAGCCATTGGGTGACACACCATATCAGGGGAGTCTTTTCTTCATTTTTTTCCCCACACCTTTATATGCGGATTTAGGATTTAAGACATTGAGGACAATGTCTAGTTTAAGTTTGAGGGTGGAAAAAATCAATTTTCATTTTTAATGTGTTTTTTTGTGCTTTAATTTTTTTAAAAAAAATTGAAAATCTGAAAAATATAAAAAATATTTTCTTTTTCTCTGTTACTGTAAGTTAGTTGGCCTAGCTGTCAATGAGGAATTTATTGATTTATACATTGATCTATGAATGGTGAATCAGTTACATGCTTAGATTAATTTTTACTTTTTCATGTGAAATTTGAAATATATTGAGCACATGAATTAAGTTAAGTAATGTGTATGAATGAGTCAAATTCATAATTGGATAGGCTAGAATAGTGGACCATAGATGCTAAACTCAAAACCACAAAATTTTACATCCTTGGACCAAATTTAGAATAGTTTGGGGGATTTCACTATTGTGGGAAGATATTGAGATAATAGGGATTCTATGTGAGAAAAAAATAAAAATAAAATCTTATGTGGATTGGTTAAGGTCAATATGATGAAATTGAGTGAGAATCTCAAATTAGAAGTTGATTTCTTAAATTGGTGTTTAATGAGAGATATTGCACTAATCAAGGCATTAAAAACTTTTTATTTTACTTGAAAATATCTCTTCGTAACCTTTATGACTTGAGCAATTAAGCCTGCAAGGGTCTTTAAAAGCTAGTGCCCTATGGTCATCTGACTTGGGAGTTATCGGCCGAAAGGGTGAGAATGCTTTAAATAAAGAATTAAAAGTTGAAAAAAAATTAGAAAATCAGAAAAAGCAAGCGTATGAAACAGAAGACGCGCAAAATACCTTGGTTATGTCCTAAACACTTATTTGGGAAAATTTGACTTTTGATAAGGGATTATTAGCCTAAATAAGTCCTAGAGATTGAAACAATCAAACAATGCATAATCCTTGTTTGTTGACATATTGACTAGTAATTAGTGAGATTTACCTAAACTAGAGAGGTGATGATAGTATAAAATTCAACCCTAACAGCGAAAAGAATAAGTTTGGGCGTGTGTGAATCTTACGAGTGATGAAAGAATATATTTGATTATGAAGGGTCGAAAATTGAAACAACTTATAAGTTCATAATGCTACGCTTAATTCTTCACACACACGTCGATTTTACATTGAAAAAGTAAATTTTAATCCATGTATTGTGATTTTGAAGCTATGATTAGATTTAATATTATGATTTCAATCTTGAGATAAAAAGTCAGGTTAGCTAGCTAAATCTTTTTGCTTTGTTTGATTGATTGACCACTAATAAGGTAATTAGCATTGCGTGTTTGAGACCGAGAGGTGATGTATAATTGGTGTTTAATGTTTTAATTATTTGCTCAACAATTAATTGATTTAGAGATAATATTGAGACCAAGAGGTGATGTATAATGCTAACTCGTGCAATAATTAACATAGACATTATAAGAAATGGAGAGATAATTATAAGGTATACGATCTTTGTTGAATTACTATAGATAAATGTGTTCATATGTGTGTAAATTTACATAGAGAGATAGTAAGTTCCGGGAAATGAATAAGATTAGTGTTGATTGAGAGAAATCACTAATTATCTCAGGTTAATTCAAACGTTGGCGCCTATGAAAATGATTGAATGAATTAGACTTAAATGTATGATAAATAACCTAAGTGGAATCGAAAATCCTAACTATCCAATCACATAATCTTATCTAGAGTTTTAATTTGAGTTTGTTATTTTATTTATTAGAATTTCGCTTCAAAAACAAAACTTGCTTTGATCATTAGTTACTATTTTAATTTAAATTGAAGCTAGGTTGTTTAAAAATTTATAGTAGATAGTAGTCTCTGTGGGAAGACATTCGGACTTGATAAATCCACTTTATCACTTGTCACGATCCGTACACTTGCAAAATTTCAAGAACATAGATATTATGAATTATTTGGCCAAATCCATCATTCCACCTGATTATTCAAGCCATAAAAAAAAAAGAAATTCTTTGATGACTTGAAATACTATTTTTAGGAAGATCTCATTCTCTATAGGCATTAGAACATATTATTAGGCGGTGTGTTCCTAAAGAAGAGGTCCCTCGGATACTCGAGCAATACCATTCATCTTACTATGCACACTCTGGTACTTCAAAGACAGCTGGAAGAATTCAACTGTCTGGATTTTGTTGGCCTTCAATATTCAGAGATGCTTATATTTTTGTGAAGATGTGTGATAAATGATAGCTCACAGGAAATATCTCTACAAAGGATGATATGCCTTTGAATAATATCCTTGAGGTGGAGCTATTTCATGTATGGGGGATTGACTTAATGGGACCATTCCCCCTCGTTCTAAAATCAATATTTTCTTTGTAGTTGACTATGTCTCTAAATGGATGGAAGCAATTGTATTTCCTACTAGCGATGCCCGAGTGGTGTTAAGGTTTTTGGAAAAATACATTTTCACTCGGTATGGTATGCCCCGTGCAATTATTAGTAATGGAGGTTAACACATTTACAATCATTAATTTGAGTCCTTGTTGGCTAAATATAATGTTCGACATCGTATAGCTACCCTATCACCCCTAACTAGTGAGCATGTTGAAATCTCCAATCGGAAGTTAAAGCGGATCCTTGAGGTGACTGTTATTTTTTCAAAAAAATATTGGTCTAAGAAACTTGATGATGCCTTGTGGGCCTATGGAACAGCATTCAAAACCCAAATGAGCATGTCTCCTTATCATCTAGTTTTTTTGGAAAAGTGTGTATCTGTCTATTGAGTTGGATCATTGAGATTATTGGGCAGTTAAGAACTTGAATTTTGATTTGAAGACAACCAGTGAAAAGAGACAACTTCAATTGAATGAGATGAATGAGTTTCGGTTGGAAACCTATGAGAACGCGGAGTTGTATAAAGAACGCACCAAAAAGTGCATGATATGCATATTCAGATAAGAAAGTTTGTACTAACAAATTTCATCTTATATAGGCATAATGCTACCAAAGAAAAAAACTACCGCCAAGAGAAGGGAAAGTTCAAAGTGCATGAGACATCGTCCCGTCGTCGGAGGGTTGACAATAATCTTGACGACGGTGGAGAGTCAATTGATAGAAATGTTGCCCAAATAACAAAGATCATCGAGTCGTTGAGGCCCATCACTTCAGCTAGCCATCGACCCACTTGATCCTCCTACTCATCCACATCTACATCGGGCAGTTTCTAATATTTACTCCTTTATTTTGATTATTTTTTTTTACATTGGAGACAATGTAATATTTTGTTTAGGGTGGGTAAGTCTTAGGATACTTAGGATTCTTATTTTTTTTTCTTTTTAATTGCTATTAAAGTCTGTATAACTATTTTTTTAAAAAAACATATTTGGAAATTTCAAAATTAGTAACTACTACAATGTTGAACAAATTGCCGTCTATTATGATATTTGTTTGAATTAAGTATAACTTTAGCTAGATTATCGGACAACACCATAACATATGTTTTTATAAAAGTACTTATCCATGTTAGACTTAATTATTTGACCACATAGCCATTAGTATCTCATTACTTATGTTGAAGCGTGACTTGATTATGTAGATTTAATTGTTGATATTGTTAGCATAGGCTTGAGTTATATTCCTATGTCCACAATATAGAAACTAACAGTTTGGGGGTGGAAATGTTAAAATTTGTGGTCATAGAAGTTTGATAGTTTGGAGTTCTTGGATCTCACAGTTGGTTGAATTAATTTGTGTTAAGGAGTCTACAATGACACCACTTTTTAAATTCGAACCTCATAGCAAAAGAAAGTGTTATACATCTTCTAACTCTCTACATAGTCTTTATGACTCGAGTTATTAATTTGCCAGGGTATTTAAAATCTGGTGCTCATAGCCATTTGACTCGAGAATCAATTTTTGAAAACTCCCTATATGGATCATTTAGAAAGTTTAATGGAGAGAAGTTTTCCACATAAGATGTCAAAAAATATAGATTTAGACTATCAAAAACAAGAGATGTCCGATAAGGACTTTGACACTTGAACTCTAGAGACTGGCGATCTAACTTTGAGGAATACTTATCATCTTTTGTTTGGGTTTATAAGTATCTAATTATGATCACTTTATATAGAATAACTCGTTATATTAATTCATAGAAAACCACATGCTATAAATACCTTTGGATTGGAGAGAAAAGTATAAGGAATAATTTTGCACAGGGAGCTATGAAAAAAAAGGCCCACAAAACAATTAGGATTATGAGTGAATGAACACTTGATTGGTTGTGTTCTAGTATGGGTATGAGTTCAATGTAAATCACACACACCAGCTAAGTCAAGCATTGGATAAGTAAAAATCTATTTTTTAATGTTGTTTAGATCTTTCTAAAGTTTTAAAAAAATTCGACCCCGAGAAATATAGAAAGTAGTTCAACAATGAATCTGTTATATGTTTTAGGAAGTAATATGTTTTTTGCTTGAGTTTTGCTTTGTTTGATGACTAACAAAGGTTTTAGTTTTGGAGTGTTTGATAAGTGCGTTTTGTACACTTATTCAAACAACGTTACTAAGCTTTTATATCGTCAAATGTGTTGATTGCTACTTAACTTCAGTTAATCTCCTTTGTTTCAGTATTGTGCCCGTCTCTACGCGTTTGGAGAAGAAAGAAGGATGAAATTGAATAAGAGTTACTATTTTAGGATCAAATTCCACACTTCAGGAATTGAAGGACTTGAATTGTAATAAAAAAAGGGTATTGGTTGCACAATTGATGAACTCAAGAATTAAATTGCATTATTTTGGAAAGATGAAACTTTGGAGATAAATATTACATTATATAGGCCTCTACTTGGAATTTTAATGGAAATGGAACTCAGGTGGGCTTGGTTCCCTTTCGGACTAGTAGCTGGGGGGCTGAATTTTAAGGAAAAATACCGCTTGGACTCCTTTGTTCGCTAGAAGATTGACGGTTAAATTTTGGAACAAAATGAGAGAGAGAGAATTTGGTTGAAAACTGACACACAGTGCACGCAACTAATTAACGACGGACAGAAGCATATATGGAAATGATTTCAGATTTCTTTATGCAATAATTCATCAATAATTGTACAAGAAATATGAGAATTAATCACGTTCCACAAATTTATATGTGATGCCTTTCCACTTTTATTTGTTTAGTTCTGACATCATGTTAGGCTAAAGTGATTTTGTGCTAGGGTTAAGATGAATCTTGTATCATGAACCTTTAATTCTTAGTTTTTATTTTTGACATTCAAACACATTTTCAATTATTGAACGATTTTTTCATGGAATTATCTTCTCTACAGTTATGTGCACAATGACTACATGAATATTGTGGCTTGTTTTTCTTTCAAAAGATGGAAAATAAGTTAGACATAGTGTTCACCGTCGTGGAGATTGATAGGAAATAGAAATGTACCACTACGCTTGAGGCGATCTTTAAATATTTATAAATCTTTAATGTATCTTTGTATGTTCACATCCATATTCGAAATATAGTTGGGTCACATAAAAATATGTCTAATTCTACTCAATAGAGATTGTTAAAATAATTTAGGAATATTGATCTTCATAATTGAATCGTGTTGTCAAATTGTGAGGTTAGGGTTAAAGGGGATTGATACAAGGGGATTCGAGATTCTATGTGCTTTCCATTAGTAGATTTTCATCAAGCTTGCATTAATCACAATTTGTATTAATTTTAATTTAGGTATTGCCTTCCTAAGTAGATTACTATTTAGTCTCCGAAAAATCACAAGTTTTCATTTTTTTTTTCAGTTTATTTAATTTGAATTTAAACTAGTACAATCTCTATGGGTATGATACTTGGACTAAAAATTCATTTTTACTACTTATTAACAAACTGCGCACTTGCAGTGATTCAAACAAAAGAATATTTTTGTGACAGACGTTATCGACATACAACACAAAGAAAATTACCTACGATCTTTAATACTTATATACACAAGGTTCATTAGGATTTATACTTAATAGTTTTATCACACCGAATGTTCCAAGACTTAGATGTATGCTGAAGTCTATAAGTGGACATTTCAGTTTGCATAGTTTATTCTCTTGGCCCTTTTAGATAAAATTATTTGATTGCATTATATAGATACTTTCATCGAAACTCTCATTAAAGAATGCCTTTTCAACGTCTATTTATCATAAACTATATTTGAAATGAGCCGCAATGGATAAGAGGATTCTTATAGACTTGAGCAGGACCGTAGGTAAGAAGGTCTCATCACAATCCATGCCTTTTTGTAAGGTAAAACCTTTAACAAACAGTAACATTTAACGATCTCTACCTATCCTTCTATTCCTATTTTTCTCTTATGGACCCATTTCCACCCAATGGATTTTATCCTAAAATCTACTAGATTCTAGACTGAGCTAGTGTATATATATTACATTTCTCAATTAATAAATCTCCTCCAATGGCCAGTGTCTACATCCTCCATAGATTCCTTATACAAAATAGAAATCTCATCTTGCTTAGTTGAGACTACCATAAAAGACTCTCCATAGAGCAAGTATCGAGATGTTAGCCAAGTGGCTCTCCCACTACGTTAATTGGTGGAGCTTCTTAGTTGAATGGAAATTGAAATTGTTCTCTTACTACTTCTCCTGTACCATGCCCCTCTTCTTTAGTCTCAATACAATGTGGTGACTTAATAGTTAGGACTTGATCTTTTGCACCTCTGGTGTTTGCAAGTTAGTGGGTATGGTAGGTAATGCCTCCATTTGTCTCCCATTGGTCTAGGCACGATAGAGGCGTTATCCTTAGTAGGTTCAATGCGAATCTCTAGAACAGATGATATTTTTCCTTTATTTTCTTAGAACCACCTTATTCTTGGATTCACGTTCTTTTATATACCTTTTCGCTAAGAATGTTAAATTTGTACTAACAAGAACCTTATTGTCCTAAGAACTAAAGAAATAATATTCTCGTCCCTCTAGGATATCCTGTAAGACCCATACTTTCATTCTCGATTCCATCTTATTTGTCTTTCCCTTCTTAAATTGGGGTCAGCTATACTCATTTTACTACTCGAGCGGTGTCTTCGAGATAGATTTCGGTGAAACCATATTCAATAAGTATATTACAGTTTGCACAACATATCCTTAAAAGGATTTTATAAGTGTCAAGAAGACGACATAGATCTAATAATGTCCAACAAAGTCTTGGTTTTCTTTTTGGAGATACCATTTTGTTTAGGGTATACCTGATACGCTCAGTTGGGATGGAATATTATTCTTTGATAAGTATGTTCTAAAGTCATAGGACACATACTTTCCACCTCAATCTTATTGAAATGTTTTAATGTTCTTATCCTATTCCTTCTCCACTTCAATCTTGAATTTCTTGAACTTTCCAAGGGCTTCAGACTTTCATTTACACTCATATTACACATATAGGTATCATGATAATCATCTATGAAAGGATTTAAGTACTCAAACCCACCTCCAATAGGGACAATAATTGGTCCCCATAAGTGTTAATGCGGGACAGTTAGAAGAGAAAATCATAAATAATTGGAAAAGAAAAGAAATTAGAAGGATCTAAAAAATGTGCATGCTCAAATGTTAGAATTTTATCCTTGAGTACAATTCGAAAGCATTTTTTGATTCTGTACATATTTTCGGATGACGTTATCTAATTTCTTGGCTCAAATTTCATTGTTTAGAGCTTTGTTTTAGCGTTTTTATGTTTTGAATCAATTCAAGGATAGTTTCGTAATTTTTACACTATTTTGGTTTTATTCAAAATTGTTTTATTGTTTTTTTTTTAGTTTTAATTGGATTTGTTTTGGCAGTTCCATGTTTATTTAAATTTGTCTATAGAAATAGAATTTCACTTTGATTATGATTTGTTTTAAGTCTATAAATACGCATTAAGGTTGTAACAATAATATATTTGTTTTCTTGATTTATAATATTCTAGTTTTTTCTATATTGTTTGGTGGATTTCAAATATTTATCATGCCCGTTCGAGCAAAATTTGAGCAACACTCATTCGTATTATTGTTCACATTTCTGTCCTGCATCATGTGATTTCAAAGTGAAGTAGATGATCAGGTCTTTAGAGATGAGAGTTGAGGCGAGGTTTGAGATGATTAAGACTAATTTGCAAAAATTGGGCAATCAACTCAAGAACGTCTGGCTACCTTGAATCTTGGATTCAATAATCCTAGGAAACAACCACCCATCGACCCTGTTCACGTTCTGCCCTGGTCATTAGGTCCCAATTCCGGGCCCAGTCTTCGTGATGACTATTATGGTTATAAAGTCAGAGCGAAGATTTCCGTTTTCAATGAGAGTTTATATGATGGGATCAAGAATATGTCCGAGATCATGAAAAGGAAGAGTACATTGATGAAGCGTGTGGAGAAGAACAAGATCTTATGTGTATTACGCAAGAATTTTCATTTTTTGTCCAAATAATAAGAGTGGACTTAGTGTAAGAAAATCTTTCAGGTGTCGGGATATTGATGATATCTTCAGTCTCATCATAGGTAGTGATAGTTGTGAAAAACGGATTGTTTATAAATTGGTGGCTTATCTAAAGTTATCAATTGAATTGCATCCATCTCTTTATCAGTTTCGTTGGATTAAAAATGGTCCGTCTATTCAGGTGACTCGAATTTGTAAGATTGATATTGATGACACATATAAGGGTAAAGAGAATACTCACAAGTTTGAGTGGAAGGATAAAAAAAAAAAAACGGCTGCACCAACAAAGAGGGTGCAAAAAGCTTCCAAAGTATCATTGCAAATTCGGCCAATAAGTTGTTCCTTCGATGGGCCTTTGTTTCGTGGTGACAACTCATGGTTGAGTTTTTTGAAATGGAAGGGAATAATGCGGAACAATTAGAAGAGAATCATATACATTTGGAAAAAAGAATAAATCAGGAGGATCTATGAAAATCTACGTAACATCCAGCTCCACTATCGGATTTTTGTTCATAAGTACAATTTAGATATATTTTTTATTATGTTTTAGCGTTTTTTCTGTTTTGAATCAGTTTAGGGGTATTTTCGTAAATTTTACAGTATTTAAGTTTTATTCAAAGTTGTTTAATAGTTTTAATTGAATTTGTTTTGGCATTTCCTAGTTTATTTGATTTTGTCTATAGATTAAGATTTGTTTTCAGTCTATAAATACACGTTAAGGTTGTATGAATATTGATTAATAATATTTCAGTTTTTTTTCCTATTGTTTGGTGGATTCCAAATATTTGTCACGTCATTTCGAGTGAAATTCGAGCAAACACTCGTTGTTGTGTTACGAACAAGACCAATTATTATTGTTCACGTTTCCGTCTTGTATCAAGTGTACTAATTCTAAGACTTCCTTGGCCTATGCCCCTTAAAAGTAAATGGTCTCCTGGTTATCTTACCCTCTAAGATTCTACCCATAAGTCCCTTAAAGGATCATCCCTTACTATTCTTTGAATTCTATTAAGGTTAATACGACCAAGTCTAAGTTGAGACATTTAATCTCATTAGAGGAAGAAAATTTTGTCCATTTATTAGATTTATTAATGTTGTGCATAAAGCCAAAAAATGCAATTTGAAATAAACAAATTGTTAAATGATTGTCATTGATTTTTGATATCGAGTGCAAATTGCTCAAAAAGAAAAGAATATCCATGCTCAAACAACTGAGATATTGAAATTAAATCTCATTTTAACATCAGGAACAAAATAAAAATTTCTCAAAATTAAATGTTTATTTTGCAGGAAAAATATGAAAATAGATCTAATGGCTCAAGCACACACCAGTTCTCATGTGTAACATGTGAGAGTGAACTCACTCTTTTTGAGCTCCATTGTTACTTGGAACCCCTACAATTAATTGCAATTATGATTAGTAATTCTAGATTATGCTATTTAGGTATTAGCATAATCTGCTACCTAGCATGGCCAAATATAGGATATATTATCATTACCTTACTTTTTGGAAGCTAGGTATCTCGGATAGTTCCTCTTCTAGTTACACTTTTGTCCACATTAAAAACATTTCCCATTGGGTTTTCATCCATTTTCGCTTTCTTTACCTACTATCGTGGGTCGTTCGTGTTATCTTCATCTTGTTTCCTTCATTATCTTTAGGCTTCGAAATAGAAGTCCAGCAGAAGAAATAACAAAGGTTTCACCACTCTTGGTCTTCATAACAGCCTCAACATTTTGGAGCTCCTTCATCAACTCGTTCAAGGACATGTTCAACTTGCTCATGTTATATTAATTAACCTTGAACTATGAATACATCTCAGGGAGAGTCTCTAAAGCCGTGTCAACCTGCATATTCGAGTTGATTTCAGCCCTTAAACCTTTAGCCGTTAAATTGAGCGATCAATGTAAGCAGGCGATCTCATATGTATCCTTGGTTCCATGTATACCCTTATAATGGACCTAATCGATCTCATATGTAGTGGGAGAGGGCATAACGAGAGAACATGTTTTGAAGCAGATACACAGTCAACTCAATCACAGGGCAATGGAAAGAGAATACAACACCAGCTTCATCAAAAAGCAAGGGCAATAGAAAGATTTCTACTATCACTGAGCCACGTGTAAAGAAGAAGAAAAGTGGACAAAAAATAACATAGCTTTTTATATGATAAACCTTTTGAACAAAGTTTTTGTATAATGATGTTTTTTGTGTGATTACCTTTGGTAGAACGAAATTAGAATTTCTTTTGTATGATGAACAAATGAATTATGATGTAAAATGTGAATATTTTAATGAAGAAATTGTTCTTTGTATCTTTAATTAGTTACTGTTGTTAGATTATTGTGTTCTGGGTGCTTTGGAAGTGAAACAGATTTGGAAATGGCACCTAAAGCAATCAAACATATATTCTGTCTCAAGCAAAGAATTAGGACATAAGCTTCAACTCCTTAAAGGGTTTGGAATTTACTATGCAATTCATTCAAAAGGTTTGGGCTTTGCTATGCATTCAAATACATATTTTTGGGACCTACACTACGACATAGTAAAAGGTTTGGTTTTTTATGTACGACTAATTGAAAATGTTTGAGTCCTACAATGCATCATCTACAACAGGTTTCCGAATATATTTTTCCCGTCATTTTGAAGCATTTGCTAACTGGAGGAGGGGGAAACTATAAAAAATGAAAATTAGACTTACACCTTTGAATGATAACATGTCTTCTTTAATTGAAAATAAGTTACAACACCATAGAAAACATTCGATTTCTAACTTATAAAGGCATCTTCCAAAACATAAACATAGCATCTGAACTCAAAAACCTAACATAGATCTATGCACACCCATTTCACAAAAACTCCACATATAAATCCTAATATCCAAGTCTTCCATGAACTACAACTTTTTGCACGTAGGGTGTTTAGTTCAACTTCCATCTCTCTTCTCACACGCAGAAATGAGATTATTTCCCTCGATCTATCGCACATTGGTGGGTCGAACCAGTCAAACAAGTTACATCCACTGATATCTTGATGCCGTGGGCAAATAAGAAATCTTCTTCTTGGGTTTAAATTTGTCCATGAGTACCTATAGCCCAGTCATCCAACCAATGTCAGGTCCTGAATTGTGACTAGAGCTGGAAAAACATCCTCTGGATCCACCTATAAAGAAGAAACAGATAGATAGACTAAAGAAGTTGAGAAAAAGGTCACAAGTAAAGCCACATGCAGTCACCAAAATGGCAAGGATATGAATGAAGATGACATGTAAAAGATGTAGTGGGAGAGGGCATAAGGAGAGAACATGTTTTGAAGCAGATACACAGTCAACTCAATCACAGGGCAATGGAAAGAGAATACAACACCAGCTTCATCAAAAAGCAAGGGCAATAGAAAGATTTCTACTCTCACTGAGCCACGTGTAAAGAAGAAGAAAAGTGGACAAAAAATAACATAGCTTTTTATATGATGAACCTTTTGAACAAAGGTTTTGTATAATGATGTTTTTTGTGTGATTACCTTTCGTAGAACGAAATTAGAATTGCTTTTGTATGATGAACAAATGAATTATGATGTAAAATGTGAATATTTTAATGAAGAAATTGTTCTTTGTGTCTTTAATTAGTTACTGTTGTTAGATTATTGTGTTCTGGGTGCTTTGGAAGTGAAACAGATTTGGAAATGGCACCTAAAGCAATCAAACATATATTCTGTCTCAAGCAAAGAATTAGGACATAAGCTTCAACTCCTTAAAGGGTTTGGAATTTACTATGCAATTCATTCAAAAGGTTTGGGCTTTGCTATGCATTCAAATACATATTTTTGGGACCTACACTACGACATAGTAAAAGGTTTGGTTTTTTATGTACGACTAATTGAAAATGTTTGAGTCCTACAATGCATCATCTACAACAGGTTTCCGAATATATTTTTCCCGTCATTTTGAAGCATTTGCTAACTGGAGGAGGGGGAACCTATAAAAAATGAAAATTAGACTTACACCGTTGAATGTTAACATGTCTTCTTTAATTGAAAATAAGTTACAACACCATAGAAAACACTCGATTTCTAACTTATAAAGCCATCTTCCAAAACATAAACATAACATCTGAACTCAAAAACCTAACATAGATCTATGCACACCCGTTTCACAAAAACTCCACATATAAATCCTAATATCCAAGTCTTCCATGAACTACAACTTCTTGCTCGTAGGGTGTTTAGTTCAACTTCCATCTCTCTTCTAACACGCAGAAATGAGATTATCTCCCTCGATCTATCACACATTGGTGGGTCAGACCAGTCAAACAAGTTACATCCACTGATATCTTGATGCCGTGGGCAAGTAAGAAATCTTCTTCCTGGGTTTAAATTTGTCCATGAGGTCTTCATCTGCACAGGGTCACCGCATCTACATACATTTCTCTCCATATTCATCCTAAAATAATCTAAAATAAATGGAAGAGATAGAAGAATATTAAGACCTATAAATTAAGGGAAATGAAATACAATGATTAGTACGGAAAATATAAGGGGAAATATAATTGGATGAAAATGACCCTTTTTAAATTAGGCAAAAATTTTATTCTTTTCCATTTTTTAGGTCAACTGGCGATGGAATTAACATTTTCCATCATTTTGGACTGCATCTGCGAATTTATCAATGGTTTGGGACCTTTGATAGCAAAAACTGAATGTTGAGATAAAATCTAAATTAACCTAAATTAACTATGTGATTTAGGGATAACCCTTATCACGTGCTTTAAAAAAAATCTCTATTGCACTCTTTCTCTCTATCTTCGTTTCTTATTTGAAACCACAAAAAAGGCTGAGGGGACTAAATTAACCTAAACTTTAATAAATTAATATTTACTTTGTCAACTCTTGATTAGGTTTCAGAGATTCAATTGATACTCATGCTGACGTTCTTGCCACAAACTCGACCAATATAACTACAATTGAAGGTCATAAGCTTATGGGTAAAACTCCAATTGATATAATTGTTGATAAATAGAGTCCCAATTTCATCCTTCAACGTGCGACCGATGAGCCCCCTTCAATTCCAATTTCTGTTAATATGGATTCTATGCATGAAAATCAAACCCTCTACTGAATTCCGCTACTATCAATGCATCTTCTCAGCCAATGCCTTTGGTTAATAGCTTGGCAAATCTCACCGCTAATTTTGAACCATTATCACGGGTCAAGCTTAAAATGGATTTTGCAGCTTCAATTCTCATAAATGCTAATCGGAATCGAACTCAACAGGATCCAAATATGGGAATTAGATTAGATCAGTCGCCAGATGATGACTCATGTGCTGCCCCATGAGACATTGGACCATCGACGCATGGCTTTCACAGGTGGCCCCCTCCGGGCAATTCCACAATTTTGAAATCATTTAGACCACCTTTTACCTCTTCCAGCGCTCGAGTTAATACTCAAGCTCTACGGTCTTATACTGCAACTGTAAATAATATACGGTTTGTTACTCATATGGTGCACGAGGATGATTATTCACGATTATTCCTCAAACCCACTTGGTATATTTATGGCTGTCACATACAGGTTATTAAGTGGAACCCAAGTTTTAGTCCTAAGCATGAGGCTCCTATTGCCCCAGTTTAGGTATCGTTTCATTTGCTCCCTATTTATTTTCAGGCTAAGAGCGCATAGCGAAGGCTATTGGCCTCCCACTTCGTATTAACAAAGTAACTTCTGATCTTTGACAACCTAGTGAGGCGCGAGTATGTATTAAGGTTGATCTGGAATGTAAACTCCCTCATAGAGTATGGCTTGAGAGGGAGAAGATGGGGGATATTGGTAGCCTGTTGTATATGATAAGGTACCGGACTTTTGCTTTCGATATAAAAACCTTATACATTCGGATGAGAGTTGTTCTAGTTGTTTGCATCCTACCTCACCTTCTGTGGGCCCAATTATTGTTGACATGACTTATAGGCCTATTCCAGTTTTGGCTAAGGATAATAGTAAGGTGAAGGAAGTTGTGATTGGGCCTTGCCAGAGATGAACACCTATTAAGAAAAATCCAATGAGACAAGACACTACATCAAAAGTGATTTCTCATTCTACTCCTCAAACTGTTACCACTACTGCTCATATTTCCAGCCACTACAGTTAATACATCATAGACAGCTGCTAATCGTATGGCTCCGAGTCTTTATACTGCTCTACTTGTTACTAGCAATATTGTTCCACATATTACTACATCTCTACCATCAGATCATTTTATATTTATACCCATTAGGGTGGATACTTCGAGTTCTCCTGTTATTACATTAGCTCACCATTTAGCAGTTCAATCTCCGGACCCTATCAGCAGTTTACCTATGATGGTTAGTTCTACATATTTTGATCCTCTCTTGGTGAATATGTTAGAGAGGCCACATGATTATATGGAGCCAGGTGTTCCTTTTATTTTTGCACATTACCAGCAGAACATGGAGGCTTTTTTATCTACAAATCAGTCAGATTCTGATATTTTTTCTCATATTGAAGTTCATGAACAGGGTTCATATTGTCAATCTTCTGCTGATAACTTAGTGGTACGGCTAGTAGGACAGAGGGGTTGGTTTTGTCCTAATTGGTCGAAAAAGAAATGCGAAAGCCACTGATACTTCATTTCCTAGGATGGTGACCAGGATTCGGTCACATGATACCTCTTCACGCAGATCTAGATGAGTACCATCATGTGGAATGTGAGAGGTATAGCTAGTGTAGCTACTAGCAGGTGCCTGAAGAGACTTATACAACTTCATCAAGTTTATCTCTGGTGATACTGGAGCCTTTTGTTCTCCAGCATAGATTTGCATATATTCGACGATAACTGCGCTTTGACATGGGAGTTCAGAATGTGTCGAACAAGATCTGGTTTTTTTAGAATGCAGGGACTGCTGTTACTGTTATTGTTGACATCCTCAATTCCTTCACATTAGTTAAGGATCTATGACAAGCACTTCTCATCTATCTGACTCTTGTATATGCTCCATGTGACGTAGCTATCAGGAGGGATTTGTGGGAGGATATTCACCACATTTCCCTCGATATGGACGAGCGCACTGGTGATAATACTCGTGATCGAGGCACTACTACTTTCTCTGATATGATGTTAGGAGGATGCTGGTTCCTTCGTAATCGGTATACTTGGACCAATGGTAGGGTACTCATTAATTCTACAGTTGCAGCATTTTGTCGACAACTTACAATGAGGCACTTGAATCGGACATTATCTGATCATTCGCCTTTATTACTTCATCGGGTTTCTGATGATGATTTGGGGCCTAGACCTTTCAGATTCCTCAACGTTTGGACCAAGAATCATGATTTTTCATCCTTTGTTGCTCAGACGTGATCATTTTTTACTCATCTTACAGGGATGGCTATTCTTTGGGAGAAGTTCTTTATGTTGAAATAGGGATTGCATTGGTGGAATAGACATGTGTTTGGAGATATTTTCCAATGGCTGCGAGATGCTAAGGATGGGGTGGATGAGGTAGATATAGTAGATAATAGAGACCCTATACCAGAGCATCGTGACCTATTACATCATGAACATGCAGTTTTGAACCAGACCTTATCTATTGAGGAGGGTTTTTGGAAGTAAAAGGCCGGTTCACATTGGGTATGTGAAGGAGATCACAATACTCGTTCTTTCCATGCAATGGTTCAAGGACGTGGGATCAAACAGTGTATTAGGTCTTTCAGAACGCAGGCAAGGGAAGTCTTAGCTACTCCTGCGACATTCAAACTTCAATTATTGCATACTATCAGGATCTTCTATATGCTCCTATACAGTCGTTAGACCACATTCGTTCTTATATCATCCCTAATCTTTTGACAGATGATGATAATTTGGCACTATACTACATCCTTTTGATTTATGAGGTACGGGATGCACTAAACTACATCATTTTGATTCTCGTCCCTATTTTTCTAGCATTGCTGTGATATTATTTGGGACGATGTATACAAGGCAATCTTGGACTTCTTTGACGAGGGTAATCTTCCACGGGGTTTTGCTGCTACTTCTATAGTATTGCTCCCTAAGAGGGGCGATGCTTGTAAATGGTTTGACTTCAAACCCATCAGTTTATGTACAGCATTTAATAAGCTTTTGAACACTAGATTGAGTACATTGTTACCGCACATTATCTCTCCTCAACAGAGTGAGTTCATTCATGGTCGCCTAATTGGGGACAATGTCCTATTGGTTTACGAGATTCTCCATACTTTGGATGACAGAGTGCGATGGGGTAACACTATGCTGAAGCTAGACATGGCTAAAGCATATGATCGCGTGGATTGGGGCTTTATTATTCTGTATTAGAGGTATTTGTATTTGATCAGATCTCGATCGATAAGATTAGGCAGTGCATCTAGGAGTAGCGTTTTTTTGTATTCCTAAATGGCTACCCATGCAGTTTTTTTCCTCTTCACGAGGGCTCAAACAAAGACATCCTATCTCACCATCCTTATTCATCATAGCAGCATATTACTTCTCACGCTTGCTCACCTAGAGTTTTCAGGAGTATCCCAGTATGTATTATTGACATGGAGGTAGTACTCTTATCTCATACCTTTCATTTGCTGATGATATGATCATATTCGTCAATTGTCAAAAATAGTCTATCAGGAGGATTCTTAATCATCTGGAGCATTATGAGAGGGTCTCTGGTTAGTTGGTGATAGGAATAAGAACGGACTTATACTATCCAAACAGGTATCTATTAATTAGATCAGACGATTGAAGATTTTGACTGGTTTTTAACACCAGCATCAACTGCTCACTTATCTGGGAGTCCCCTTATTTAAGGGGGATAAGATGAGCTTCATTTATGACGACCTTATCCAAAAGGTCAGGGACAGGATCTCATGTAGGGCTTCACAACTTTTATCATATGGGGGCCGTATTACTTTGCTGATGGCAGTGCTCTCATCCATGCCATTACACTTTCTTAAGATCATACAGCCCCTAAGGTTATCCTGAAGAAACTTGAGAGCATATTTGCGCAATTCTTGTGGGATTCCAAAGACCAGGCGCGAAATTTACATTGGCCGAGCAGGAAGGAAATTTGCTTTCCTACTAATGAGGGTGGTCTAGGCTTTAGGAGATTGAAGGATGTGGTAGTCACCTTCTCTATGAATCTCTGCTGGTTGTTCCGCTCTTAGAGATCTCTTTGGGCCCAGTTCTTATAGGGCAAGTATTGTTCTTGGACACAACTTTTATTTGCAGCAGTTCCCTACTAAACTTCTCTTACCTAGAAGAGGCTGAAATTAGTTGGGCCTTAGACAGAGCCATACATTGCATGGCACCTTGGTGCAGGTCATATTTTCTTTTAGCAGATTGTATAATTGTTAAATAGGTGAGACCACATTGGCATCTCTATTCCCATATCGACAACACACATCTGCGAGGGTGCAGGATTTCTTTGATGATACTGGGTGGGATATTTGACTTTTATTAATAGTTCTTCTTCCTCTTTTAGTAGAGCAGATAGGAGCTATACCTTTATGTGCAATACCCTGGATTGAATTGTTTGGCGAAATGCATCGGATGGTAGCTTCGCTACCAAGTCAATATGGCAGCTCGTACGTTCTGGATGCTAGTATCAGATTCGAACCATTTACTATGGAGCTCCATTCTTCCCGTCGCCGTCTCATTCTTCTATTGGAGACTATGGCAGGACCTCATTCCAGTAAATGTGGTTATTAAGGGGATGATTGGATACCAGTTGGCTTCTCGCTTCCCGTGTTGTTCGGAGACTGAGACAATCAATCATATTTTAACTGACAGTTGCATCTCCAATCAGGTATGGCAGTATTTTGAGGATATTTTTTAGATACCTATGAGTTCAGGAGAGGAAGACAGACAGGGATTCCAAATATGGAGGTATTCTGGACATTATGTTCGTTGTGGACACATTCACATTATCATTCATCTACTAATATTTTGGTATTTATGGACTGCGAGGAATGATGCAAAGTACATGGGGATTCACATAGTAGCCAGACGTATCATTTGGAGGGTCAATCTCATGATCTCTCTTTTTTTTTTCATATGGAATGACTGTTTCGAATGGTGCATTAGCGAGCGAATTTGACACTTGCACCCATATTTGGTATTTTTACGGACCCCCCCTTCCCCATCTCCCCCTATTCTAGTTTGGTGGTGTACTCCATCAGTTAAATCTATCAAGATTGATACTGATGGATGCGCCTAGGATAGTGTTGCGAGTGGGGAAGGCATAATATGAGATCACGCATGACACTATATCAGGGCTTTCTCGGCTTCGTATGGACCATGCTTGATATTAGAGGCAGAGATCCGGGCTATTCTTGATTGGATTTTACTAGCTAAGACTTGGTTTTTCAGGGATTTGGGTTGAGTCTAATCCTACAGTAAATATTCACTACATCACTATAAGAGGAGGACCATGTGCTATTCGGAGAATACTTAGACGTACACAGATATCAAATCCTTCGATAGAGATACAGTTCATCACATTTACATAGAAGAAAACCAGGTTGCAGATGCTATTGCTGCTGAGGCTTGGGATCATCGACGATATCACGTATACGGACTACTTGACCTACCATGATGTATTAGGGCACTAGTACAAATTGGCAGACATGGATTGCCTAGTGCCAAAGTTCGATTTTTATTTTTACTTCCAATTCTTATTTTTTTATTAATTTGCATTAGTTCTTATTGTAAAGGAAGTAATACTTCCTGATTTATTCTTCATCATTTATTTTCATTGTAAGGGAGTAGTGGTTTCTCATTTATTGCTTTCATTATTCTTCTTGTAACCACAGCATTCCTCCACTACAAATGATGGCATATTAACAAAATCTCAAATGTACCGCCCTCCTTTGATCCCAAAAAAAAAAAATGAAATAACAAATATCAGTTTGTGCGTTAAAGTTCATTGTCACCATCACAACCTAGATATGAAATTGAAATATTTAGTCTTGAAAAATCACTGAAAGTAGTCAAATGATGACCAACTTTTGTAGATAAGAATTCCATTATGTAGAAAACAACCTTAAAACCATGATCAAATGTCCTTAGAATATACCAGATTTTAAAATAGACCCAGCAAGAGTAATAATTTTCCCAACTTCCCATAGCCGTGGAGCACGATACCACCGAGTTGCAAAATTTTCAGTACTGCTCATACGAATTTTGTTTTTAGTAGTAATTTACCCATTAGAACTAAATATCACATTGTTCGTTAAAGAATTCCCATTGATCTCATATAGATATGTGAAATTAGAAGAGGTAATTTCCGAACCAATCTCAAATCGTTTGTTAGAAAATTACAATAATGCCAGGCACAGTAACACCACCGGAACTTTTTATTGAATAAGTATATTCTATCCAAGCAAAGGAAATAGCAGGATCTGATTCCAATATTTACCTGTATATCATAATTGAACATGCAAAACCTTTTACGGTAGCGTTCTAGTGTTTCAAAAGCCCACTTCATTCGGAATCCTCAAACTGACAAGATAGTTCCAGCCATCAAAATTATTATTGCAGTATTTGTCAAAAATATAAATAAAACTAATATATTAAGAACAAAAACACTGGTGTCATAGTTTTTGTTGAAATCCAATGAGTTTGCAATCCACCTGCCATGAATAACTTGTTAACAGCAACTCTAAGATTATATCCATTCTACTATTAGTCTTGTCTATTGTGTACCAAACATGTCACCAATTCATTTTGGAAAGGGAAAAATATAAACAAGAATTTTCTCTCAAGATATCTGAAGTGTTTGGTGAAGTAGAAAAGAGCCTATTTCTCCATTCTACTTCATCAATTGGCCTCTTTACCTGCTGCTAGAAGTTGAAATAAGTGTCATAGTCTCTAACTACCTTGCATAACTTGGCCTTTTGTCTCATTAAAAAGGCCCCACTGGTTCAATCTCCTTTCCAGGTTCTGGTGCACAGAACACAGCCAAAGTCCTCTGCCTCTTGGAGTTTATTAGCGCTTCGTGAACTGGGCTCTTAAAAATTTCAATAGGTCTTGGTAGAAGTGGGTCAAGGTGGATCTTCTTGCCATTAAACACAAAGGAACATGAA
>CAIGRP010059182.1:0-12625 GCA_903798385.1 Fraxinus cuspidata | reverse complement strand
AAAAAAAAAGTTACTAGGCAGACCTGCACTAAGAGTTTGACTTGAATGTCGGCTATTGATCAAGGTTAACTAATGAATTTAAAATGTAGTGGTTTAACTTTTTGACTTGTTTATTTTGGCAACTTGCTGAGTAAGTTAGTGTACAAAGGTTGGCATTAAGCACCATTAACCATGGTTAATGACACATGCAATAATTTAATCTTCGTTCCATGTTTTGTTACTTTTGTAAGGTCATGTTGGACACCATTTATATTATTCCTATACGATTTAATTTAATCTAATACCTGAAACCAATACAACAAATATTGTATTGTGAACATTCAAAAAATAAGTGCATTGTATAATCGTCATTAATTTACTGTTAATCACTTGTCGATTCTCCACAAAAAAAATTAATGTATTGTATTGTATTGTAAAAAATCATATTAATTTGCAATGATCGGTTATATGTAAACCACTCATTGACACTTTCAAAAAATAAATATATTGAGAAAATTCATAATATTTTTAGCTTGATCGATAATTGTCACTTACGTTCACTTGCCACTCATTAATGACTATCATCATTGATTGATTACATCTTATTAATGTGTTTTGGCAAGAGAATGTTTGGTCTTGCACTCTTGCTTCTACAAAATAAACTATATACATTTTAGTAGCATTACAATTTACATTTAATAACGTCGAAAGAAGTCAAAAATAAGCCAAACATTCCTGTTTGATTTTAGTTAAAAAAGTTGATAAAATTTAAAGTTAAAATTAACAATTAATTTTAGAATAATGTTATCTATCACCACCGGTGTTAAAGCACCAATCTATGTGACATTATGTGATGAGTTCAATTAAAGGTGAAATTAGTAATTCATTTAATTGAACATATCATTCAATGCTATTAGTGTTGTCACCTAGACTGATACTAAATAACATTGCCCTTAATTTTAATAATGGAACCCACAAGTTTTATCAATTTTCTTAATCACACATTTCATCAATTTTTATTAAAATCTACTAAAGATTTAGGGCATGTTCTCTTTACCATTTTCAAGCCGTTTTCTGTTTTTGATTTTCCAAAACAGCGAAAACACGTTCTTTTTCCCATTTTCGAAAACGCTTTTTGAAAACAAGTTAAAAATTTGTAAAGAAAATCCAAAACGATAAATTTGTCATTTTGGGTGTTTTCAGTTATAATCAAATCAAAATTTTCAAAACGCATTTTGGGTGTTTTCAAAATTCCAAAAAGAACACATTAATCAAATCAAAATTTTCAAAACGCGTTTTGGGTGTTTTCAAAATGTCAAAAATAACACATTTTCAAAAATCTCAAAATGAACACTCAAAACACAAAACACAAAAATGAATTCAAAACCCAAAACACAAAACTGAAACACAAAGAGAACATCCCCTTAATTTTTAGTAAAATCAAACGGGGACCTAATAACCTCTATCATATACTTTAATTACTAATTTTGTCCATTACAAGATATCAAATATTCTCCACATAATAATATTTTGAAATTAGAAAAATGATTTTTCTACAAAAAAGTAGAAAAATGGAGGGTATTCTGGACATTCCACATCACAAATGGATTAAATTTTAGTGGTTATATTGTCACCATAATTTTTATTTGATACACCACATTTTAATTGTAATTAAACTTCTCAATTTTTGTTAATTGTATCAATTATTTTCTTAACTTTCTCCCGTCGAATTCTTGTCTTTAACTTTCCATTATTATTACGTCTCATATAAGTGCTATAATGAGTAAAAAATAATAATCTTAAGTATAATTAATAAGTGGTGCAAAAAATAAATATTGGGGTGTGAATATAATTATCCCTTAAATTTTCTTACATAATTAATCTCAACTTTCTCCCTTAACCGAGGGTCCGAGACAGATAGAGCGACGTTTGGAGTGAAATATGAATTAAACCATTAATGAAAATTTAGATAATTATAAGTCAATAATAACTTTTTCCTCTCTCTCTATATATACATACGCATACAAATATACACTCCTACATCCCATAACTTCGTATATTCTTAATTTTGAGCGCTGCATATACGTAAATGGAATTCTAAGAGCTTTCAAATTCAGTCTGAACTTTTCTCCGCACAGTAAAACATAAAGGGTAAGTTTTTTTCTTTTATACAAAATCCCGATAAGGGTTTCCGAGATTTGGGAATCTTAGTTAAAATCTACTTAAAAATTCCCAGTGAAGATTGCTACTTTTTGCTGTTTAATTATTGCCTTTCGTTATTCTAAGTGAATAAACTGTCTCTGAGTTTTAGTTGTAAGTAAAGTTTTTGCTTAGTCAAACATGCATGACTAAAGCTTTCGATAAAAAAAAAAGGATGAACTTGCTTATAGTCTGTTAAGAATCAGTGTAATCATCTCTTTGTTAAGTTCCTGATTGTGACATAAGTTTGGTTGAAAATCTTTTGGTAATTATTGAATTTTCGTAGTCTATATTCTCAGTTGAACGGCGCTGGACTTTTGTTTGCTTTTACAAATCGAATTTGGAGTCAATTTTAAAAAAATTCTATAATCTGGTATTAAGATGGGCGAAAAATTGGTAGTCTTTTGTAGCTTCTAATACTTCAAGCATCTATTTGTTTTGACTTGTATTGAGTATTCAAATTGACATAGATGGCCAACCTACCAGCTACAGATGTAGAAGATTTGACTAATTTTATTAGTGTTTGATTTTTCTAATACACTGCTCTCCAGTTTGTGTAAGAGAAAGTGATCTTCTTGTGTTGTCATTGATACTTAGCTCTGTCTTATTTTGTTTTAATTCATTGTACCTTTTTTAATACTTTGGTTGCTTAAAGAGAGAGTTTTGGTAATTGATTGTAAATCAGATTGATGATTTAGGTTACTAAATATTTGGGAGAGAGTCAATGATAATGCTTACTCTAGCTAAAAATGATGACCGGCATCTAGAAACACCAGTATGTAA
Source organism: Fraxinus cuspidata (assembly GCA_903798385.1). Classification (NCBI taxonomy): domain Eukaryota; kingdom Viridiplantae; phylum Streptophyta; class Magnoliopsida; order Lamiales; family Oleaceae; genus Fraxinus; species Fraxinus cuspidata. Next base: position 9,664 of record CAIGRP010059182.1, on the reverse strand, counting down.
CATCTCATCCTCAACACCCTACATGCAGCCTTGGTGGCGGGTTTTTGGAAACAGTAGCATGCCTTCTTCAGGGGAACAGGCCAATGGTGATGGTGCTTCTAAAGGAAATAAAACCAACGTGGCTCCACAATCTGGTAGTTTACTTTTCTATGCTTCACCTCACCTTATGTCACGCTATTTGATTTATCATATAAACTTTGGTGCCAAGAGAAATTTAGACAGTTTAATGAGTTTACAACTCTCCAGAACTCTCCAAGTCAAGAATCTTCGCCTTTGTGATCTTTACTTGTTCTTCTTGAGTATATAAATTAGATCTATACTTCATAAACAGTGTTTTACTTTTGTCTTGTAATTTGATACAATGGGAAATTCCAGCATCGCCATTTCTCGCACATAATAATTTTTGATCGTCTCACCTATTTTAGGACTGTAGTCTAAAATATATAGTTAGATGGTGAAAGTACGAAATATGTACTTAACTAATTCGTGACCATCAAACATAGTCATCTTGAAGTTGTTTGTAGTTGCGTATGGATCTCTTCACTCGTCAAAGAACAACATAAATATTTTCCATCTTTTCATATTGGATAACCACAAATAATTCAGCATTTGATTTTGCGGTAACAATCAAATCTAGGGTATTAGGTCAACCATTTATCTCCCACACTGAAGCTTGTTAGAGATGAATAAAGGAGCTTACGAGGTAATCTGAAACCACATTTTGAACTCCCTAAATTTAATATCCGAAGTTCCAAGGTTATGTTAATGGTACAGAACTTGGTGGAAAACTTTTGGTATTTGATTTATTGGACTTCAAAATCTATGACAAACAACCCAGTTTGCATTAGCTGCTTCAGATTAGAAAATCTTGTTCTTACCATCTCTTTGCCAACCCAAATGTGGACTGCTTAATGACGTACTGCTCAAACTGCAACGAAGAAGTTGAAAGAATGGAATTAGGAAATATCAAAGATGATATTTCTGTTATAGATTCAAATGTGAAATTCAACTTTTAGAACTTTAATCCTGAACCCTTGATACAAAATTATATACTTACTCCTTTTAATGTTTAAATGAGGATTGTTTTGTTTATGGAAAGCAAACCTACGGCACCGATCAATATTATCCAAAAAAATATATGTATTTTAAGAAAAGATCACATTTAAAATTCTGAAAATGAAGCAAGGTTCGTTCAGTTGAGATCACATTGAAAAACTTCTAAGTGATCAATGCTTTTCTCTTGCAAATGCAAAAGGTTCTTCATGGAAAAAATGTAACAATTTAGTTTCACTTCCGAAAATTCGTCATGATCATCTTATGATATGATCTGAAAATTGTTACATGTAAATGCTAGAGTATGATGATTTATTTTCCATGAATAAAGGATCAAAGATCCACATTGCATCCAATAGGAAAAGTTATCAATTGATAGTTTTGCTTTTCCATTTTATCTGATAGTCTGTACAACAGTCAAGTTTGAAGGGAAACTATCTTTTGGGGGGAGGGGAATGGCAGGGGTGGTCGATATAAGCAACGTTTGAGCTGAAAATATGTTTCTGTATTTAGGAATATCTCATCAAGTTGCACGCTGTGATGAAATACCCAAGTTTAGGTACTTAGCTACCGTTAACATTATGACAATATCAACATAGTTTATGTCCTTTAACATGCTGGTATTTCATAATTCAATATTTTATTGAAACTATTTGCTTTTAGAAGAGTCCAAGCATGGTTCAGTCATCTGCAATTTACTGATTTCGTCATTATGTGTTTGAATACATATTTATTTTGAGGCACGAGGGGGTGGGCGGGAATTGATGCTGAGAATTACTGAACATGGGGTGAGCCTATTGCGTAAGGGGGTTGGCCCCCGAATGAATAGTGCTTGGGGTGGATTCTTTAACCAGAGTCTAATCCTAGGCGATGAACCATTTGATTGCGTCTCTCTATCAGCTACAACTTTTGGAAAGAGTGGTATCTTCCTACATTAGTTGGTATCATAGTTGGAAAAAGTTGAAGGTAGAGTGTTCGATTCTCCAAGGAGGGGAAATAATGCCGTGTATCACTAAATAAGGGGTGGGCCTATTGTACAAGGGGCTTGGTTCCCAAACAATTAGTGCTTGGGGCGGATTCTTGGGTCTGATCATAGGTGATCTAGGGTTTGATTGTGCCTCTCCTATCAACCACAGCTTTTGGAAAAAGTGGTTGCATCTTCCTACATTAGGAATGAACAATTGAGTGTGGCAAGGGACCAAGGCAATCACAATGCTTTGTCTACTTTTATACTTCCACAAGTTGTGACAATCAGATATTGACTAGAAAGGGAAAAGGCTTAAGTGTTGTATGTCCTATTAGCCCAACCATATGGCCTTCTAATATAGATCATGCCTTCTCCCTTCTATTCTTTGATATTTAATTTGAATTGTTATATTTCCCTCAATTACAACAAGAAAAATAGAGAACCAGAACATTGAAAAGCTGATAGCCTATTCTGACCAGTTTTCATTTATCTTGGATCTATAGAAGCTATTATAGAGTTACTTGTTCCATACTGAACAAGCTAATGCTTGGAACTGAGGCAAAAACTATGAAAGCAGGGTTAAATTATTATGTTACATAGCTTTCCTAGTTTATCTTGAACTGTCTAATTTCTTTTAAATACTTGAGTAGAAAGATCGGATATTGAGCGGGGACCGTGGATAATTGATGAATTTAAGGACTTCGTGATTATGAAATTGATCTGTGGAGATGACAGTCATAGCAAGTAGAATGGCATACAGAATTTGAACAATTATTTAAATACTACACATCCGATTTGACCAATGGACGAATATGTCAGCATACATTTTAGGTTTGTTCGAGAAATATTTCCCAATATCAGATTATGCAGGATTATACATGAAAAACCCATTTTTGGTTCTCTCATTAGCTGTGTCTCTTATGCACAAGAGGTCTTCTTCCACTAGAAGGTTTTTTCTTTCAGGAAACTATTTAATGCAGTATATGGTCTTCATACAATGGTTGCATTCGTTTAAACATACAAACACGTATCTTTTTGTTTGTGTTGAAAATTTAGGATTTCTTAAAGTCATTTATTTCTCTTTTGAAGTGCCTTTTCTCATCACTAGTAATCATTGAGTGCTTGAATGTTTTATAAGTGCTGTAAAAGTAATATTTAGATATGTGTGGATGTTAATTAATTTAATATTAATGTCAGATAATATATACGTGACAATAAATGTTAAATAATTTATTTAATTTCAAATTAAGTAAAAATAGATGTTAATTAGCATACATGGATGTGAATAGAATTAATAATCTGAAATATATATAAAGGAAGATGAATATTTTAATTAAATGAATGTGAATGTTAATTAATTGGGAATTAATAATAGGGAATTAATAATAGGGAATTTATACATTAATAAAAACACACAGGTGAAATGAATCAGTCAAATTTACATTGATGGTAACTAAATGGTTAAATAATTTAAATACGTATTGAAAAACGAAAAGTAATGTATTATTGAAATAATTGAATTATAGTAGGGTTAGAATCGTCTAAAAAATGATTTACTTGATGTGATATTTAATATATTATATATAATATTTGCATCTATTTTTTCTTGTTTTGTCTCATAGTTGAGGGGAAATTTGATGAGGTTTTCTTATTAAATGCTAAAAATATGTTACTTCGATTGAAACTCAAAAGAAGGTTACGGTGAAATGTTTGTTTGTCTAATCTGATCGTAGTGAAGATGGACTGTCAATAAAAGGGAAAGTTAGAGCCGGATGTATTTGCTACATTTCTTTTGGCCCTATCAGAATGGTGGCATTCTTGGTCAAATTATGAAGCTAAATATTTTTTGTAGAGAATAAATTTAATACATGGGTGCATATTTCCCTTGCAATTGTTTTAATAATGTCATATTTCTGATGAGGCTCCTTGTATTTCAATGCTATTGACTTCTTTGTTGTCTTTCTGACAAAACAAAATTGAATTGTCAGCTGTATTTTGAACTTCTACTTAGTTGTTAATTGTGAGCTGCCTTTATCACTTGTTCTCCATGCCAGTGAAAATAACCCTTGTGGTTGTAGGACATAAGATGAAAAAATAGATCAGGATACTTTCTGATGTCTTAAGAGTTCAGTGTGCGGTGCTACATATTTATTGTATGGTAACCTATCAAAAGGAAGAAATTTTATTTTATGTGGACTAAATTTTCCATGTGGCTTTATTAATTTACAGCAATCTGATATAGATTCACCAATGACTCATTGTATTTGAAATGTGCATGGGTGTATTTTTTTTTTGGGGGGTGGGGGAGGTGTTTTTGTTTGAAAATATGCATAACTAGTAACTTTATATTCAGTTTTCAAAATTTATTTTTGTGTGTTACATGCCTGCAGACCAACACGGGCATATCACACAATACACATATATGATTTATATATGCATGTATATTTTGTAGTTTGTAACTCAAAATGGTGGTGATGGATGTGCATTTTCAGGACTAAATGGAACTAATGGTCAAAAGGAGCAGCATCCTGATACCAATTCCCCAATGGAACTTGTTGGCCATTCAATTGTAAGATTCCTTCTCCCTCCCCATCCCCCAACAATCCCAAAAATCGCTGTGAGCTATGGGAGTACTTTCTGAATGCATAGTTTTAGTACTGTGCAACAATTTAGTTTAATAAATTCAATTTTGAAGCAGATCCTCCTTTTTATATGACTAACAATTGTCCTTTTTCCTTTTCTAATGTGAGGTGCGCAGGTAGTAAACTGAAAGTGATATATGGGTTTATTTACTTATCTAAAAATCTTAAGATATGTTGGGATCTCATCTGCGCTTTGTTTGCAGATGTTGACGTCAAATCCATATACAGATCCACAATATGGGGGAGTAATGTCTTATGGGGCAATGGTAATAACAGAACTTTTCGTCTTCCCTGTTTACTTCCATTCCCAGCTATCGTGGTCAGTTCGTATCTGTTGTGTGAATGCAAGCATCTACATCTTATTGAAGCAACTACCTTTCTTCTCCTGAGTACCACATGCCTGAATTTGATTGTAATCATTTATTGTTTCTTTTTTGAAAGAGTCATAATTTTTCTCTTCTTTGTTTGAATATGCGTATTAATATGGCTTTTTCTTTTTCTTTTGTGGCGGTCATAAAAAGTTGATTCAACAATTCCTAAGTTTGACATGCATCTACGTTTAATAATTGAGGCACATCTTATCCTTTTCTCCAAGGGATGTCGTTCTCTGAGTTTGCAGACGTCTGAAAATCAATATTGACTAACTAACTACTTCAGTGTTCGCCATGTCCTCTCGTGGAAGCAAGAGGTCACCTTCCGTGAAGAATGATTTCATATTAATAGATGTTTTTACAATCGACACATAATAAGAGTGTTTAAATTCTTATGAGATATTGCAACTGTAGTTCCCCAACCTTTAAACAAGCGAGCTCTTGGGTCCTCGACCAATTTTTTTGTGGCATTTCAATTCATAACCTTTTATTTTTATTGCATTAATAGCATTTGGATCCATTGGCGTGGAGGGTTGGGGACCCAATGCCACAAAAAGTATGTTGCAGACACAAGTACTCACTTGCATGGTTTAAGGGACCTCTGGTGCTAATTTCCCAATTTCTTTCAACTATAAATTGAAGCAGCATTTGATCCCCATGCATGAGCTGGTCATATAACAACTTTATTATAATTAGTGCTTCTTTATTGTACTAAATTGTTGTGCTAGTATTAGAAAGAACTAGTTTAAAGTATGAAAATTAAAAGAGGAAAATGAGAAGGAACTCTTACTTCTGTTTTAACTCTGTCTTAAAATCTTTTGTGGTGGTGCCAGGGACATCCACACTTACTTGGATATCATCCAGGAAGAATGCCTCTGCCTCTAGAAATGGAAGAAGAACCTGTTTTTGTGAATGCAAAACAGTATCATGGTATCTTAAGGCGAAGACAAATTAGAGCAAAAGCCGAACTGGAAAAGAAAGCGGTAAAAATCAGGAAGGTAATAAAATGCCTCTCCCTCTCTGAATGAAAAGCCCACAATTCCAATTTATTTGTACAAGTGAAGGTCTTCTTTCCAATTTACTTGACACACAGACATGTGTAAGCATATATGAGCAATTCTTTCGTTATTCCTTGAGTGTATTCAGATCTTATGAGGAATGACTGCTTGTCAATGTCTAAATGGGCAAAGATGATGATGTTAATAGGTTTTAAGTCATCTGAAAATTAGCCATTTACTTCGGTGGAATAGATGGAAGGATATTTTACGAGGCTGATGCTCTCTGGAAATTTTTTGTGGAAATAAACCTGGTCATTTGGTGGCTTGGAAGTTCGTTGTGAACTACATAATTTTTATTTTTATTTTTGCCTATGGTGACATGCTGATCTTGCCAAGCATGAAATTTTGGATTTTAAATGCTTAATCATCTCCAGCTTTGCCTGATAATTTGGGAGACATTGATCCATAAAATGCTGAATGTATAAGTACAATATCTTTTGATAGATCCAGAAAATGTTAAAAGGTCATATTCAAGGAGAAAGGAGAGAGATTGAAATAGTCTCTCTCTCTCTCTCTCACACACACACACACACAAGCGTGCCCTCACACATCTCCATGGAATCTTCCTCACTTTCGAAGACATAAGTACCAATTTAAGAAAGCTGAATCGTCTTCCGCAATTTTGTGGCTAGTTTCTATCAAGCTCTTGATTTTTTCTTTTCTGGCTTTCTATAAATTTCTTATTGGTTTCTTAGGCATTTTCTTCTGGACATCACTCTGATTTTTAGCTTAGAAAGTCCTATTTTATTCCGTTCTGATGGATGCAGCCATATCTTCACGAATCTCGGCACCAGCATGCTATGAAAAGAGCAAGGGGCTTAGGTGGCCGTTTCCTCAACACAAAAGCGCTCAATGAACAGGAGAAAAATTCCACTGCCAAGGAGCAGCCAAAATTTGACGCAATTGCTCCAACACGAACTGGTAACTCAACTGGTTCCACTATGGTTCCAGACATGCACAAAGAGAAATCTCTCTCAAATGGAAACAGCAATGAATATGGACTGTCATCGTTCCATAATAAACAGTTGCCTCGGAGCGAACAGGGAAGAGGACATTTTGGTCAGGACAATTGGTGCTCCCTGGTGGAACTGTCTTCACAGAGGGTGGCCCCCAGCAAATGAGAAGTTGCCCCTTTATAATGGCAGATGGGTCTTTCCAGTATTGCTTCACCGTGGAGATTGCTGCACGTGCCCTATATAGGGTTCAAAGATGTCCAGGGCACAGGCAAAGGCTGGTTTGTGACTCATCTGAAATACTGTATTGGGGAAACTTCCCTGTGGTTTTGCTATTGTCAGGCAATTCATTCTTGGCTTGGTTACTTGTATGATCCGATTGTAGAATTTCTAGTGGAACAAATCACTGAACTTCACCTTTGTGTATCCTTGTGTTTGGGAATCTAAGAAACGAAGACGTACTACACCCAGACGTGCTTTTGTGCTATAAGTTTGTCTAATGGTTCATTTTTTTCGAAGGCCAAAAGAAAATATTGCATTAATTAATGTCACCAATAAGCGTGGACGAAAGATAAAAAGGCAAACGATGGCCGGCGTCTATTTGATCTCCGGCGGCCTGCATCTCAACCCAGGGGTGCAGGTTTGTTTCTTATTTACTCCTTTATCCATAACAAATTTTTGCCTTGCCTCCTTACGTCGAAATCTTTTCTTTAAACCTCTTTTCTTAAAAATCCTACTACTAAAAACCCTACAACATTGTCCAACATGAACGTCAGGGATGTAGAGTCGTCATCAGAGATCATAATGGAGTGGTTGGTGGTGGCTGCTCTGTCGAAAGGAATTGAAGCGAAGATTGTCTTGATTGTTATTCCTACTTTCCTAGCGCCTTTTTTTTTGCACTAATTCATAAGATCATTTCTTTTTTTAGCGAAAAAAAGAAACTCGTGTCAGTGTTGATATTAAGGATATGTTTGATGGATATTATTGATGAAAGAATGTATGATATGATGTAAAATATGTGGTTAAAAAGTAAGGAAAAATTATTGATGCGATGAAAAATATTATTTTCTTGAAGAATGTGGTTGAAAATGAGTTTTGAAATAATTTTTTTTAGAGAATGTGTGTCAAAAGGGCTAAACGGGGGCTATTGATGAAAGAATGTATTTTAAATAGTGATATGATGTGAAATATGTGATTAAAAAGTAAGGAAATGTGATGTGATAAAAAATATTATTTTCTTGAAGAATGTGTGGTTAAAAATGAGTTTTGAATGAACGTTTTTTTAGAGAATGTGTGTCAAACGGGGCTAAAAGTCCAATTTTTTTTTTCCTAGCTAGGCCAACTTTAGTTCGGTTTGACATGGTTTGGATTCTAGAAGTCAAATTAGTTTTCATCTTTTTTATTTTCTATTTTTTGGTAATATGGTCTTCATCTAAAAGTCATATTAGTCTTCAAATTGATATTTTGGGTGGTCAATTTTCGCCAAAATCCAAACCCAAAAAACCTAATAACTGTCCAGTCATCTTTCGGTTATACTTTCACTATGTCAATTCCTAACTTTTATTCTGAATATAAAAAAAATGATATCCCGTGGCTAATGACAGAATAATGGCAGTCAAAGTAAAATTAGTTCTTTACACCCAAAGACTAAGGGCAATCGTTATTTATAGTTCATTTTCCCATTTTCACATCTATAATAAAGGCATTGATATTCAATCATTCAACTATTTTTGGCCTTTTGGACTATTAAACATTTTTAATTTATATTTATTGATATGGTTGAACGCGATATAAATATTTTAAATTTATATTTATCAAAATTTCTTTAATTTACTCATAAAAAAATATAATATTTTAACGAAATCATATTAAAAGATTGTTGGACGTTGACCTCTAAGTAGGGATGACAAGATGACTCGTCGGTTTAGGCAGCTCGGGCTCAGAAAAAGCTCGAGCCGAGCCGGCTCGTGAGCCTAATTTTTTTTATTTTTAGATTTTTCATTTAATTTTAATTGTAATTGTAATTTTTTATATGTTAATATTTAGTTATTATTTATAATACGTATAAATTGCACAATTTTTAATTTTTTTTAAAATTAGATTTGTCAAACGAGTCGGCTCGTTAAGGCCTGAGCTGAAAGCTCTCGAGCCTAAATTTTTTAGCCGAGCTTTTGCTCGACTCGGACCAAAAAAAGTTTGAACTATTTTTACTCGAGCCGTGCCCAAGCAAAAAGTTTCGACTCGAGGTTGGGATCGGCTCGACTCGGCTAGTTGACACCTCTTACTCTAAGTAGGACTTAGTTATTTCGAAAAATACATAAATAAATCAATATAAGTAATAAATTTATAATACTATTGAAGAATTTACACTTGTTTAATGCAAGTAACGTCTAAACTGTTGAGATTCATCTATAATTGTATCAAGAGTTCATTTTTTGGCAGCTTTAATAAATATGGTACACACAGTGAATATTTGAACTTGATTAATTATAAACTTCAGTTTAGAATATTAATCTTCAAAATCAATAGAAATCATGGCTAATAAATTTCAGAGAAACTGTTGCGTTCCTGGACACTGGACAGTAACTAAACGCAAAAATCTACCTCCTCAGCCAAGTAT
>CAIGRP010059180.1:0-10708 GCA_903798385.1 Fraxinus cuspidata | reverse complement strand
AGATTGTGAAATCTTTGAAAAAGAGTACCTTGCTCTGATATTAATTCAAAGCCCAAGAATAGCTAACCAAGAGTGAGTGAATTGGTTTCTAAAAATTTTTCGATTAATCAACCTAAAACCAAGCACGTGATAACTAAATAGACTAATTCAACTAGCAAGAGCAAATATAAAAGTAATAAGTAAGGAGGGATAGAGAGTGCAAACGATACAATTATGGAGGTTCGATCAAACGCAATCATCTATGTCATCCGTCACCAAGCTCTCCTACACGAGCAATGTCAATTTCACTATATTGATTGACTTGTGGTGCAATTCAACCCTTTACAAAACTTCTAATGACTTACAAGCAAGGAGCACCGACCCTTTTATAACGTTGAGCTTTACGGGACGTCAACACGACCCACATTTCAAATAAATTTTCAAGTAAAATCTTCTCTTCCTAAGATTCAGAGTTGAGTACAAGAAGAGAAGTAGGCTACACTTTAATAGATAGCAATGAATGAAGCTCAGTGTTAGGTATAAAAAAAACTTTGATGTATAGAATGATTTCCAAGAGTTAATTTGATCAAAAATTTTCAACACCAAAGTGATTTAATAATAAATGATATGAGAGATCAATGCAATTTTTGGCTCAAAGAAATCTCAATTGAATGCTCTAAAGTTGTTGTGATAAAGGGTAAGTGGGTTGGTATTTATAGCAATTAAAAATATAAAATTTTATGTCCAACAAGATGACCTTTACTAGACGCCTGAACTAGCCGTTGAGTGTCAAAAATTAGAATGGTTAAAAATTTGACCATTGGACTGTCGGGTGTCCGCCAGACCTACCGGACGTCCACCAGAGCAGAAATCTCTGGTTTTCCCTATTCTTGATTATTTTGCAAGTTTAGATCCTTTGGGGATATTTTCGCTTAACTTTTTCAAACTATGTGTCATTGGTAAACGATTCAAAAGTCAAGTGAAAATTTTTGTCACATCGAAAATTAATTTTTATGCGAGTGCTTTTGTAAAATGTTTACTTCGTACATAAAAAATTGACTTATGAGCTTGTAGTGATTCATTGTTATGAATTAAAACGTTTTACCTTTACATATGAATTCAAATCATTTAAGTCTAATGTCTTCGATTGATTTGGCGCGAGTACACGTTTTGTTGCTCGATTTTAAATTTGGTGAGAATACTTGATTTGTCTCCAATTGTTTTTTACACGAATGCCCGATTTCCAAGCTTAATTGTGAATGCTCGATTTCCACTAGATTCTTAGCATGTATCAATAAAGAGTCAAATATAAATGTTATAGATAAGAATAATTTGTTTGTTATAATCACAACTCGAAATCAGCCTTAGGTCAACGACGTGCATGGAAAACATTCTAAAGATATTTTTTTAATACGTTACTAGTATTGAATCTTTATTTGTGAATACTCGATTTCCATCAGGTTCCTAACATGTAACAATGAAGACTCGAATATAATTGTTAGAGATAAGAATAATTTGTTTGTTATAATCAAGATTCGAAATCAATCATAGGTCAACACGGCAGCATGGCGCTTCCAATGGCGCTCAGGCACTAAGTTTGGGTCCTAAAATCAGTTTTTTGGCTCCTATGCGCCCAGTTGCTGCTCTAAACTTCCAATAGTCAACTTTGATCCTCTATAAACTCCTGTTTCTACTGAACATGAACCAATGTCGAAATTTGGATCACATATTCAACAAATCTCCACCTTAGCATAAATTCAAATGCAATGAATGAAGCTTCAAAAATTCTCCACCTAGAGACGAATTCAAATGTAAGAGACAAACCAATGGCTCTTCATTAAAAAAAATCTCCTACCGAAATTTCTCCTATTCTTCCACAAACTCCAACTAGAACATACTCAATCAACTGAATCCAAGTATTGCTCAACGGAATTACCTCTGGTACTAAAGTCGCTCGAATTATCACCACAAGCAACAAAATCACAAATAATTCTCAAATTACTAAGTAGTAACAACACTCCCTATAACAGAATCAACACTACAAACTACTTCTGTTGAAAGTTCTTTGATAGACTTAATACCCTCAACCACACTCAAAGCATAGACCACTAAATCAGCTTTCCCATACTTTTGTGGAAGTCAAATATTCTATCTTTAGCAATTAATGGCATCACTGGTGGTGGTGGAAAGGTGGTGTTATCCATAATCTTTGAACTCGACTAAGATGCATTCTTCAATGTAGACCCTAAACCAAACTCCAACGGTACTATACCAAAATAAATATCCACCAATAAATTAAACTTCTGTTGATTGGTCTCCAATGATTCTGTCAAACCCTGCAAGATATACAACTGGACCTCATTTGTCCTACAACACAATCCGAGCACTATTACTAACCTTCAGGACTCCATTTCACTAGTTTACTTGTACCCTTTTGAATCAAGATGACTTAATGAGATCAAATTTCTCTTCAAGTTTGTAACATGACTCACTTCATCAAGTGTCTATTGATAGGGTAGGTTGTAGAATAATCTGACTCTTTCAATTCCAACTATCTTATATGGTTCATTGCTACTCATTACCATAATACCTTTTGAAACTTCTTCATATGTTGAAAATGAATCTCGGTTGGAACACATATGAAAAGTGAAAGTTGTATCAAGAAACCAATCCTCGTCAAGTTTGGAGTCTCCTTCAAAAATAACTAAGAGTTCTCCATCATTGTAGCAATTTTCAACAATATGTGTTTTCCCTAAAGTTTCTAGTTGCTTTCCCTTATGAATTACAGCCAAATTTTCTCTATTCTACAACTTGTTGCAATCCTTCTTGATGTGCTCCTTCTTCTTACAGTATTACAAATTTTATTGCTAAAATTAGACTTCAAACTACCCATCTCATAACCACAGTGAACAACAATGCCTTTTCTATGAACCTCTGATCAAATGCAATGTTTCATCTTCTCCTTTGAAAGTAAAGCATCATAAATTTTCTCAACTATGAGAGTATCATGACTATATAATATCATGTCTCTAAACGACATGTATGAAGCGGACAATAAATACAAACAAAACTAACCCTAAATCTTCTTCATTGTACTTAAACCTCCAAGATCTCCAAATTAGCGGCGATTTATTTAAAAACAAAAATGTGATTTTCTAGAGATATACCTTCTATTATACGGTGAGAATACAAGCATTGCTTCGAGTGCAATTTTCTAGTTAGAATCTTAGTCATACACAATTGCTCCAACTTCAATCATGAAGTAGCGGAGGTTTTCTTTCGATCCTTACATTGTTTCTCTTCCAACGACCAATTTGATGGTATATTGTCAGATCCCAACAAGGCATTATTCAAATTCATCTAAGCGAGAACTGATTGCATGTTTACATGCCACAAAAGCGAAATATCATATTTCAAGGTTGCCATCAAAAAAGAAATCAAAATTTGAGAAAAAACGACAAATTTGGCTGATACCATTTGTTAGAATCCCGACAAGAATTATATATGCTTTAATACCACTTGTTAGGAATAGAAGGCGAGATTATATTAGCACAATATGAAGTAATAGTCTCAGCACAAGAAGAACTTGAGAATGGATAATTCAATATAATATGGATAAATAATACGATGAATATTATATTTCTAACTTGTATCTAAAACCAATAATCATGTGGAATATATATAGGACCCAAAGAAATACATATATCTACCTTTTTCTTATTTTTTTATGAGCCAGAAAAATGGAAACAAAATTTCTCCAAATAACACTGGCGCTTGAGCGTTAGTCTCGCGCCAAGCGCACGGCGGTAAACTGGTGTCAAGCGAGCGGTATCCCGGCTCTATCAATGGCACTCAAGTGCTGAATTTCAATATTAAAATCCGTTTCTTGGTGCCTAGGCTTTCTGTTTGGACGCCCAAGCGTCCAGTTGCCCCTTCAAACTTTAATTGCCAACTTTGATCCCTCTTTAACTCATTTTTCAACTAAACACGAACCAAGATTGGAATTTGGATTATATGTTCGACAAATAGCTTATGTAATGATCCAAATCTTAGGATTTGAATTTATTAAAAAAAATGATACCTTAGGTCTTCAAACATTCACATACCCTAGGTCATGAGGATTCCCCCATGGAATTATCGATCCCATTTCTTTTAATAAAAGTTTGCAAATACGCTCTTCACACGATGCTAAGGTCCAAAAGATGTTGAATAGACTATCGATCACAAATCTGAGAGCCTGCATTCTTAATTGTCACCCAACGCTCTTAAACATTCACGATCCTCCAAATTTCAGGAATCATCAACTTCAAAATCTAAACATGCCCTAATTGGCATTTCTAGGGCGCTGACTAGGTTTCTCCTTCTTCTAGTAGATTGATTGCGCCTAGCCACCTATTACCCATAGTTATTATAGCCCAACACATATTTTTTCACAATTGACAATAAAATTCACAAAAACATAAATTTGGAATTCCATGAAAGTGTTTAATAAAATTTCCATACCTAGGTTGAGGATGTGGATGATTGATGGATGCGGAGTACCCAAGAGAAATTAAATGCTTAGCCAATCTTTTTTTTTTTTTTTTAAGATTTAATATTTTTTAAGCACATCAGACATTTACGTTAAACAAATTTATTTAAAGTTTTTAAAAATGTAACATGCTAAATGATGTCTTATTGACAAAGTACTACACGTTCTCATTTAAATTACTTCTATATACGTAAGTATATAAACAAAAAGTAAATAATATTTTTTTGTGTATCGATAATATCTACATAATCATGTTTAAAACATTAAGTACCAATACCAAACTATAATGATCGTTACAAAAAAAAAAAAAACGTGATTAAGTTTTCGAAATTTGGGCTAAATTAGAATTTTCCTTATTTCCTTTTATTAAGTAGATTACCCTTGTCTATCACAAGTTCCAACAACTAATGGAAATAAATGATTTAAGTTAGTTAAGTTTGGTTTGTTGAATAAACGAACTAAAACGGAAGATGAAAATGAAGGTTATCTTACGTTAACGAAATTCAACCTTTTAACGTGCTATCCAACGATCAAGATTAGTTGGACCATATCTAGGGTTCGAAAATCTATTAAATTTTTACAGTATTTTCTAAACTCATTCAAGTACAACATAGTAGATTTCAGAATTTTCAGCATCATTTAGGCAATCCAATGGACACTCAAACATATACAAAAATCTGTTCTCGAGTATATTGATCACATCACACAGAAAATGACTTAACTTATCCTACGGACCTTCAATTGACTTAATTCCAAAGACAATGGACAGATGACTCATATGGATTCAAACCCTTCTAGTTTTGTCCAAAAATTCAAAGGATTCTATTCGAAATGGCATGAAAAAATTAGGAAAGAAGGCTATAATTTTTTGTTACAAGTCTAAGGTTTAGTCTTAACTTCTTTAGCAACTTTAATTAAATGCATACTTAAACCAATTAAAATCTCAATGTGCATATCAAGAAAAAGAACTAGGATGTCTTTCAAAAAAGGAAAGATAAACTAACATTTTCTAGAAATTGAACATAACTAATAAGAACTAGAAATTCTTCAAATGCAAGTAACCACACAAATGAAGCACCTTTCTTCCTTCTGATCCTCTCCAATCTATGTAAATCTCACTTCCTCAACTATTCTTTAATCTGAAAATTTCCAACATAGAAGATGTGAGCTTTAAGCTCAATAGAACTTAGGATGTCTTTCAAAAATGGAAAGATAAAATAACATTTTCTAGAAATTGAACATAACTAATAAGAACTAGAAATTCTTCAAATGCAAGTAACTACACAAATGAAGCACCTTTCTTCCTTCTGATCCTCTCCAATCTATGTAAATCTCACTTCCTCAACTATTCTTTAATCTGAAAATTTCCAACACAGAAGATGTGAGCTTTAAGCTCAGTAGAACTTATATCACTTGGTGCACCATTTTAATCAGAAACATATACACATGTATAAAAGTGATGGATAAGAATTAAACATTTCTCATCGATGAATACCGACAAATTAATGATTCCGAAAGTCCCTTGGGATCGTAGAAATTGATGTGGCCATACATAAATATCTTTGTTCATAACTTCAAGAATTCTAATACATATCACAATCATACATATATACATATCATGAACAAAAAGGATAAATAATTAGCACCATTTTGATTCTTGAACTCGTAGTAATACTTTTTGTAAATAGTCTAACGCTACACAAATTGTTGAATAATATAAGAGAAGCATGAAGCAGAATAGTTTTTATTTCTGTTACTTGTGTTTTCAAACGATACATTGCTGCTGATTAAATAGATACAAGAAGCTAGACTAGGTATGGAAATCAACATATGTAGTGAAATAATTTACAAAACATTGACTACTCCTAAAATTGTGGTGATGATTCTGTGGCTGATTTTGTGCAAGCTTGGAATCCTATAAATGAGCTAGTATGGTGATGATTATGTGGCTGATTTTGTGTCAATACTTCCCTCAAGTTGGGGCATGAAGATCCGTAATGCCCAACTTGCGTAAAAAGTGGTGAAAACATTCTCTGCCCAAGGCTTTAGTGAAGATGTCTGCAATTTGCTCATGTGATGAAGTACACACTATGGTGATGAGATCAGATCGGATTTTGTCGTGAATAATGTGACAATCAATCTCAATATGTTTAGTTCGTTCATGAAACACCAGATTATGGGCAATATGGAGAGCAGATTGATTATCACAATGTAAGGTGAAAGGTTCAAGGTGAGGAATACCAAAGTCAGTGAGGAGTTGTTTCAACCAGGTAAGCTCGCAGGTGGTGACGGCCATGGCACGGTATTCAGCTTCAGTGGAAGAGCGAGCTACTGTCGTTTGTTTTCTTGTGCGCCAAGAAATGAGACTGGTGCCAAGCTGAATGAAATAGCCGGTGGTGGAACGGCGAGTGGTGGGACAACTAGCCCAATCTGAATCAGTATAGGCAGTAACATGTAAAGTATTGGAGGATGGAAAAAAATTGCCTTGGCCTGGGCTGCCTTTGATGTATCGGAGAACACGAGTGGCAGCTTGCATGTGAGGAAGACGGGGACCATGCATGAACTGACTGAGAGTGTTTACTGCGAATACAATATCAGGACGAGTGATGGTCAGGTAGATGAGACGTCCCACAAGTCGTCGATAGGCACTAGGGTCGGAAAGAAGGGCACCATCGAGATTTGTGAGCTTCAAGTTTTGTTCCATGGGAAAGGGGGCGATCCGGGCGCCAAGGTGACCACTGTCATTTAAAATATCAAGGGTATATTTTCGTTGATTAAGGAAGATGCCTTCTCGTGAACGAGCAACTTCAAGGCCAAGAAAAAATTCGAGGGGACCGAGATCCTTGGTTTTGAAGTTGGTGGAGAGAGCACGTTTGAAGACCTCAATTTGGGAAAGATCATTTCCAGCAACCAGAATATCGTCAACATAGTCAAGCACAATGGTGATACGCGTGTTTTTGACCAGGGTAAATAAAGAGTGATCTGCTTGAGATTGAGTAAAACCTGTATTAAGAAGAACAGTGGTTAGTTTAAAAAACCAGTTGCAGGATACTTGTTTAAGGCCGTAGAGAGATTTACGGAGGCGGCAGACACGGGTATCCCCCTTAGGGCAATATCCGGGAGGTGATAACATGTATACTTCTTCATCAAGGTCACCGTGTAAGAAGGCATTGTTGACGTCAAGTTGGTGAATGATCCATTGTCTAGCGGTAGGTATAGCTAGTAAACATCGGACAGTAGTCATTTTTGCAACAGGTGCAAATGTTTCATGATAATCGAGCCCTTCAACTTGAGTGTAGCCTTTTGCAACAAGGCGAGCTTTATATCTTTCAATTGAACCATCTGCGTTGAGCTTGGTTTTAAAAACCCATTTGCAACCGATGGGTTTCTTACCGGGGGGAGTGGTTCAAGTGTCCAGGTGGAATTAGCTTCAAGAGCACGGAGCTCATTAGATATTGCTTCACGCCAATGGGAATCGCGCAGGGCAGTGGAATAACAAAAATGTTCAACAAAAGAGGTGAGAGCATGTAAAAAGTTAAGATGAGAAGGTGAAAAACGAGAATAAGAAAGGAAAGCAGATAAGGGGTAAGCAGTACCTGAGGATAATGCAGAGGGTAATGATTCCGTGGGCCCTGCGTGTAGAGTTGTGCAAACATAATCTTAGAGATAAGCGGGTCGAGTGGTAGTGCAATGAGGACGAAGGGAAGTAGAGGAAGAGGGAGGGGCTGTGGTGGTAGCAGGAGGGGGAAGGAATGGGGTTTTTAGGATGGGTTCGAGAATAGGTAAGGGGAGGATAGGAAGGGATGAGTGGGAAATATTTGGAATGTCTTGAAAGGGAAAGATGTCTTCACGGAAGGTGACATCTCGAGAGAAGAAGATTGAATGTGTGTCGAGATTGTAGAGTTGTATGCTTTGTGGTTACTAGGGTAGCCAAGGAATATGCATTTTGAGGCATGGGGAGAGAATTTATCTCGATGGGCCCGGAGGGTTTGGGCATAACATAGACAACCAAACACACAGAGATGATTATAGTTTGGAATGGTGTTGAAAAGAAGTTCGAAAGGAGATTTATTCTGAAGTGTGCGACTTGGTGTACGGTTAATGAGATATGATGGGGTGAGTACACATTCGCCCCAAAATTTTAGGGGTAAGTGTTCCTGAAAGCGAAGGCTACGAACAATATTCAGGAGGTGCCTGTGTTTTTGCTCCGCAACGCCATTTTGTTGTGGGGTTTCAACGCAGGTACGTTCATGAATAATACCGTGATCATGAAGATAGGTTTGAAAATTTTGTGAAAGAAATTCTTGTCCATTATCCGTGTGAATTTTTTTAACTGTGGTATTAAACTGGTTTTGAACAAGGGCAAAGAAATGCATGAGATTTGTGTATGCCTCATATTTGTAACGCATGAGATAGATCCAGGTGGTGCATGAAAAATCATCGACTATAGTGAGAAAATAATGAGAACCACAAATGGAAGGAGTATGATAGTCACCCCAAATGTCACAAAATATTCTATTGAAAGCAAAAGAACTTTTATTATCATTAGAAGAAAAAGGTAAACGTGTGTGCTTAGAACGGGCACAAATATTACAATCCGAAACAACATACGAATTAGGAAATAATTGGGAAATAACAAGACAAGAGGGATGACCTAGGCGTTTGTGCCAGAAATCTTTATTTTTAGTGGATTGCACGGAGAGGGCCAAAACATTGTTGGGTCGGTACACATAGAACCCATTGCAAAAATCACCCACTCCAATCAGCCTCGTCGATTGTGGGTCCTGAAACAAAAAATTTTTAGAGGAAAAAGAGACAATGCAATTTGTGTTAGTGGTAAGTTGAGGGACAGATAAGAGATTAAAAAGAAAGTCTGGGGTAAAATAGACATTTAAAAGGATGAGGGAGGGGGATAATGTGCAATTTCCGATACCCTTAATAGGGATGGTATGCCCATTCAGCAATTGCAATGAGAGAGGTGAAGTTGGGGATCTTAAATTGGAGAAGGCACTCCAGTCGTGGAACATGTTGGCGCTAGCGCCGCTGTTCACGACCCAGTCGTGGCGGTTATCGAAAGAGGAGGAAATGGCGTTACTGACAAAATTGGAGGGAGTGGACGTTAGATTGAGCAAGTCCAGCAATTTTTGGTAGAGCTCCGGTGTTAATCCAGGTACCGGTGACGATCCTCGGAAGAAAGAAGCCTGATTCGCCACCGGAGATAATCCAAGCGGTGGTTTGCCGAGAAGAGATGGATGGGGCTTGGAGCGTTGATCGCGACCGAGTGGGTATCCAATGATCCTCCAGCATCGGTCACGGGTGTGACCTATTTTGCTACATTCAGTGCAACGAGAAACACTCTTTGTGTTGCTGGATTTGGTTGCTGCGAAGGCCATGGATTCCTCCGGAAGTGGTTGGATGTGAAGGAGGCGTTGCTGCTCTTCTTGAAATAAGATAGAGAAAACCTTTGTGATAGGGGGAAGGAGATCCAAAGCTAGGATTTGGGTTCTGAGTTGGGCAAAGGACTCATTTAGGCCAAGAAGAAACTGGAAGACGCGTTCATTGTCGGCTTGTTTTTGCAAATCCTTGAGGTCATTGTTGTTTTGAAGATGGCTTAATTCATCCCATATTTGTTTGATTTGGTTGTAATATTCATGGATGGAGTTGGTGTTTTGTTGCAGAGAGGAAAGCTCACGCTTCAGGTGATAGAGGCGTGCATTGTTGTCGTGGCTAAAACGAGATTGGAGGTCAATCCAAACTTCTCGTGGGTTTGTATGGTATTCAAGCGAGTTGGCTAGAGATGGACTGATGGCATTTAAAATACAGGTAAGGACCATGTCCTTGGTTTGGTTCCATTGTGTATATTCTGGAGAGCTAGGATCAGGAGTGGGGATGGACCCATTGACAAAACTCAGCTTGTTCTTGGCGTTAAGTGCTCGGGTCATAGCCTTTTACCATTTTGGAAACTTTTCTCCCGTAAGAAGACCAGAAACAAGAATGAGGCTAGGAGAATCAGGGGGATGAAGAAGATATGGAGATGGAACATTTGAGGAGAAAGAGGAGGCCATGGAGGTCTCTGATGGAGTAAGGATCGTGTTTTGCTCTGATACCATGTTGAATAATATAAGAGAAGCATAATAGTTTTTATTTCTGTCACTTGTGTTTTCAAACGATAGATTGCTGCTGATTAAATAGATACAA
>CAIGRP010059171.1:0-22473 GCA_903798385.1 Fraxinus cuspidata | reverse complement strand
CACACACAAACTCCTACAACTTGTTATTTGGAAAATAAAGCTGCAGTTTATTAGGTTTAGGGTTTGAATCTTGTATACAATAGAGAGATTTGTGTGATTCATTCTGTGTCCCAGAATCCACACGGGTGCTCATATCAAACAGTAAAAAGCTTCTACAATGAAACATTAGCCTCTGCCATTTCTGTTTCTTCCGAAAATGTATGTCAGTCTCTCTGCAGTTCCATCTATATCATATCCTACTATCATGGGTTTTCCTCGAGATCGCCAAGAATCGCCTTTGATTCATCATTCGATGGGATTCTGATTTTTTAGTGGATGAAAATCTGAATCTGATCGAGAAAATTTGGAGCATTCATTTGTACACAAAGCAAAAAATATGCATCCATCATTCATTAGCTTTTCAACAGTAGAGGGCTTGAAAAAAGTGATCAAAAGCTGATAATAGTGCACATGCATGTACCCCCCATTGACCGAAATTTCGCTAGAATCTCGCTACATGTAGGTTTTGGTTTACATACTAACTTATCGAATTTACATTTGGTACAATCTCACACCGTCTTTCACATCTCACATATTTAATTCAATTATTACAATCTTGTCATGTCACCCTGTCAACAAGGATGTCAAATTTAATGTATAAATAACTTAATTGATTTTGCTAAGCGGGGAAGCTTACGTCTACTTAAAATAAACTTTTTTCACAGCATTAAATGTTGTATTTGGAGAGAAGATCAAAAGATGAAAAGAAGTTACTTCTTCCTGTCTATTAAGGGCTTGTTTGATAGTGCTTTGTTTTTGCTTTTCGTAGAAAAGTAGCTTAAAAAAGTTACTTCAAATCAACTTCATCTAGAAGCTCTTTAACCATATAAAGCACTTTCAAAAAATTATGTGAACGATTTCAGCTTTTGATTTTCCAAAAATCATCTCAAACTGGTCCAAAGTAAAGCAAATAGTGCGGTTAGCTTGCAAAGAAATCAGCCCTTTATTGTTGAGCTAAATGCTAAATTTGAAATACACCATACACACCGTAAAAAATTACAATTAAAGATGGATTACTTCGTCGCTAGAATTAAAACTTCATTGCTCCTGAGTATCGATGCTCCAATTCTGAACTAAATTCAGAAATTTTTCGTTGCAAAATTTGTTGCAAGAAGAAACTAAAGGCTCCAATTATTAAGTAATATGAGTGAAGGGACATCACTTTTGAAATGATGTTGTAGTATTGACTTTAATAGGAGTAGTTGAAGTCGTGAAATAATTAAAAAGAATAGTTAAATGGGACAACAAATTTCAATTCATTCGAAACATATGTATAGACACACACATAGACACAAAGACAGACTTGAAAATCCCAATGTGAACATTAGAAATCTAGAATGGATAAAAAGATTATTTGTTAGTCCGTATTAGGATAAGCTGAACAAACACAGCAAACTATCTTTAGTTTTTCAACTTCTAAATTTTTTTATTCTATCTACTTGAAAATTTACCGAGTGACATAATTACAAATAGTTTAGGGCAGAGAACAGAGCCCAATTCTATGTACTTAAAGTTATCAGGCTTCATTCACCCTATGACCTTAAGGTAACAAATTACAGTGCAGTCTCATGCATATAAGTATGAGCAGTGTGATATATAAAATTTTAGCTTAGTGTCCATTCGAATACTATTCGATGAGAGTGGTATGGCAGAGCTGGGGCCGGGCCGGGTAGGGTAGGGTAGGATAGGGGTTTAATGAATTTTTGTTGAACAATAATGCAAAATCAGAATCCTTGAAACACATCAATCTTCTTCTCTGCAAAACGTGGAAAAGAAGCAAAGAACAGAGGGAAAATTTATGAGGTGGCCCCTTTAATTCCCCCCACCATAAATTCTTATGTTCCTTTTTGAATTTTGGATATATCTAGGATTTGTTTTCTTTAGGTTTGGATGTTTTTCAACATCAACTCTCTCTCTCTCTCACACACAAATAAAAAATTAAAGGGCAAATCTATACGCGTAACGAGTTAAACAAAGTGCAGAAAAGCAAAAGTTCTAATCCAAATTAATACTAATCTTGATGGTTAGAAAATAGTGAAATTTTGTTTGAGTTTTCAAAACGTTTCGGAGAGTTTCGAAGAATTCCTATTTTTGAAAAGGAAATGCTAGCATTGTAGAAGTTTTCAGCATCCTAGGTTAAAACCTTATGCGATGAAATTAAGGAAATAAAGGGCAAACATTGAAGACCATAATTAATTGAAGGCCTCAAAAACTTCTGCCCTAATTATTCTTGTTAACTTTGTTTGTTTTAAATGTAAACAGAATCAAATGGCGATAGAGGAGGTTCCTTTTTCTTGATTGATTCTTTTAAAGGTTGTTTGAGTTCCATTTTTCTTTAAGAATGCATTTTGAAATAATAGATTGATCAAGAATGTGTGGTTGAAAAATAAGAAAAAATTCGTGTAATATTATTTTATTGAAGAATGCGTGGTTGGAAAGAAGAGAGAGAAAAATATATTTTGAAAATAATAAAAAGGGCTTAGTATTTTTTAGAAACATGTACTTACAATATTTTATTGTTACACAGAAAAATGTACAATGTAAGAAATAATACAAGAAACTTGTCATACTTTTATGTGTGTTTTCTTACTAATTTTCTATTTGTGGACGACATTGTTGCTTCAAACCCTCGTGTCTTAAGTGTTCTCCAAAAGAACGAATATACTGTGAACGTCAAACTCAAGTCCTTAAAAACAAGCACAAGACAACGAAAGAAGAAAAATCGAGCCAATTTTTTGTTCTTTATGTCTCCCTCGATTTTTGAGCCACACATATGAATAGTACTCTTGTGGTGGTTCATGCCCATGGGGGTTATTAATACCCATTGGGTTGCTTCTTGTCCCCCATCTCTTGAATCCTTCAACTTAATCTTGTTCGTTTATGTAGTACTTGAACATGTATATATTCTATATATTTTTATACCTCTTTTAATTAAAAATCATCAAGGAGACCTAATTCAATCTATATAATATAATTTCAAAATGATTCAAACTTAGGCTCAATGAACTCTGGAGTGTTGACATTAAATTTGGTTCATGCCACTAAAGGCGCTCGAGATTGCATTCTATAACACTGTGTAACTACTCGAACTATTATACTAATAGCTCCCACAGTCAATGAACTTTTTCCAATTTTTGTATTGAAATTGTAAACAAGGTAAAAATAACTTTTAATCAAGGTAGCTATACTCAAGCAAGCATTTCAACTCACGTGCCTCTTTAATAAGCAAACAACCCCGACCTTTGAAACTTACTACAATCCAGTTGTAGAAAGTCAAATTCTCATATCAATTGATTCAGAGTGTGACCTCTATCCCGTATAAGTAATTTGAGTTGAACGCATCGCAAAATGATCGTTTTGCGCTTCCAATTATAAATCTCTCTTTAAACCTACGAATAATTCAGTACTATACAATGTATTGAATTACTCGGCATAGATCAAATATACGTTTTCTAATTATCTACCACAATTTCAGATACTAACATATTAATTATAAATTAATCTCACTCATTAACATTTCAAGAACGTCGAATATTGGTAACTCTTAATGTGTAAGAATTCAAGAATCGAATAGTACAACGCAAGAGTGAGATACACATGTAATAAAGGGATAATTAACTCAACATGATTGCTAGCATGATAAAAAGAAAAAGATACACATGTTAAAAATTCATATACCCCCTAAAGTGTCTCAAATATATTCAACGCCGTCATAGTAAATGATGACACCAAATCTTACTTGATTTGGGAATGATCAAAAGCCATGAAATTTTATTATTTTTCATTTTTCATATACAAAGGAAGTTTCATATATACTGCAAAAATAGGGTCCAAATTGATTATTGCAATTTAGCCTACTAAAAATATTATTCAATATTAACATGTCTTTGTTTATCGACATAGATTTTGTCATGATAACATGTAGTCCAAACCTTCCAAGTTCCAATAATAGAACAAAGTTTGGTCATGTCACATGTGCTTGGGATGTACCAATCAAGATATTAAAGGTTAAATAAATATATAGTGTTGTTTCATTTTGGTTATCAAACTTTATCTTTTCGTTTTAGATTTCGAAATTTTGTTTTTGTTTCAATTTAGATATTCTATCTAATTTTGTCTTTCGAAGGTAATCAAATTGACAACTTCTATGAAATAAATGTTAGGGTGACTTGTAAAATTGGTTAAGACATTGGTTTCAATCTTAAAAATGCTTATTCTTTTGAAAGATTTGTGCAATTATAAAGCACGATTTTTATAAAAGAATCAATGTTTTGACAATCTAGGCAGCAAAATTAATGCATTAGCCACATTGTCATTTGCAAACAATTATGTTAGTATTGAGAAAAACAAAGTTATAGGAAGAGTTTAAACTGAAATAAAAATGAGAGTTTAGTAACTACTTTAGAAAAAAAAGAAAGGTGACCAAGGTGAGACAAAATTTAATAAATAAAAAATTGACTAATAGGGTTTTTAATGTATCTTCAACAATCTTTGTGTACAAGCTCGATACATTATTTTGTCAAAAAATCGAGTGCAATGAGACTTGAATCGTTAATCTTTATATATAATGTAACGTCTTCATCTAAAAAGTTTAAATTCTTACAAGGAGAGACTGAACAACAACCACTAAATATTTATATCTAGATTCCATGTTGACTACATCAAAATTATCGAATTGTATAATCTACCTACGCGGCTAAAAGAAGGTTCTCTACGATGATTAACAATGATTATGGATATGATCGCCACAATAAGTTTAAAGAAAATAAAGGAAAAAAGCCCAAGATTATGGGTTAAAGGAATGGATACACTCTTAATTAGGAATAGATTCGTTGAAGTTTGTCCTTATCATTCCTACGAGGGAAATTCTCACTCACACTTACCAAACATTTCAACTTAGTTGCACTTGTCATAGGTTTTCAAAATGTCTTTTTTGGTGCACTTATAGTCAAATGGACAGAACCGTTCAACAGCCAAGGAACGTTGAGACTCAAGTATCACAAGCCGTAATCTAAAAAGAGATTACCTTCAACCCTTGTATCTTTTAAAAAGCAGAGTGAGCATATAAGTGATTGCTAATTCACATGGAAAGACTTGTTATTACGAGTCAAGTCGAAGGAACACGAGACTAGACCGACTAGCTAGTTTGGTTGGTATCTATGAATACCTCATTTTCGGCTCATACATAAAGACCACTCAACTTTCATTTAAATAGTCATGAAGAACAATACATGCTTGTATTCATGTATGGGAAAAATTCATAACTAAAAGTTTAACTATAACTCATTTAAAAATAAGATAAAAGGTTTAAAACTTTAAAAATTAGATATTTATTAAAATTTATTTTTGAAATAGTTAATAAAAAATATATTTTATAAATTAAATATAAGATCACAAATCTATACAATCTAGTCACAAATTATCGAATTAATTGGTTATAAATAATTTCTCGGTCATAATTAAAAATTTTATAGATCATAAATTATTTCACAATTACAAATTTATCAAATTAATATATCGTATATTATTCCGTGATCACAAACTACAAATTTTATAAGTCACAACTTATTTTATGATCACAAAAATATCAAATTTATTGGCCACAAATTATGTTTAAATTACAAATGATCAAATTATTGATAACAAATTAACAAAATTTTAGGTCATATTTTATCTATTTTATTAGTCACATATTATTAAATTTATTGGTCATAATCAATCAAATCATTTGTGACTACCATCAACACTTGTGACCACCATTACCACCAATCGCATCGTCGCCCGAAACCATCGCCAACAAAACCACCACCACCACCTCTTAACATAAAAACCATCATCTTGTTTGAATCCTCGGGGCAGCTAGAAGACAATATTTAAATGTTGGAAAGTAGAAGTCCACAGAGAGAAGAACCGTCGAATATCCGACCCAAGTGTGTATAAACTGTGACCACATCCGGATTAACCCGGGGGACGAACCATGGGGGAAGACCACCACTCTTCAAGATTAGTTGAGCGAAACTTGGACATCTGAATCATTAAAAAAAAAACAATTATCTCAAACACTGCAACCAACATCACCACCACCAC
Source organism: Fraxinus cuspidata (assembly GCA_903798385.1). Taxonomy (NCBI): domain Eukaryota; kingdom Viridiplantae; phylum Streptophyta; class Magnoliopsida; order Lamiales; family Oleaceae; genus Fraxinus; species Fraxinus cuspidata. The sequence goes on along the minus strand of CAIGRP010059171.1, from coordinate 16,347 downwards.
CACCCCTACAACTCTACAACCACAATCCCCACAAATAAAATCCCTCGTCGGCGCTACCGCCGCCGCCTGTATCAACAATAACCACCAACACTACCTGTATCACTGCCACCACCGCATGTACCAACAAAATTCGCTGCCACCACCAGGTCTAACAAAATCACTACCACCAACAGATCCAACAATGCTACCGTCAGATTTACCTAACCAGATATACCATCATCCTACAAAACCCACCTCCACCGCCAAATCCACCACCACCATGCCACTAACAAAAACCATTGCCAAATCATGAAAAATATTGTCATCGCCACAACCTCCATTCACTACGAGAGGCGCCTCTGCCACCATAGCACCCCCACCACCTACAGACACGGGCCAACAAAGACGCACCGAATCTAACACAGATACACCACCATCAACACAACCCAACCCTATACAAATGCACCGCCACCGGCACCAACAAAGCCCCATAACGTAACACACCACCAAAGCCACCAACACCATTGCACCACCACCACCATGCGATACTTTGCAAATCGCGGCAGGGATGAAGTCATTGCACTGTGGAGCACGCAAATCGCTGTTGATGGCGGTGATGGCAAGATAGAGAGAAGGGGAGGAAGAGTAGAGAGAGAATGGATTGAAAATGAGGAAGAAAATGAATATTAGGGTTTGAGTTATGGGTATATAATTAACTGAATTTTATAATAATATTATTTAATATTAAAAATTTGTATTATCATCTGATTTTTGTATATATAAACTATAATTTTGATTTTTGAAATGCAATCTTTAAAAGTAGCCTCCATGTAATTTCCATTTTATGTATGTACTAACGTTAGCAAAATTTAAGTTTGCCATGGATATTTGGTTTGAGCTCTTGAAACCCATTATGAATCACACCTATATAGCCCAAGTTAGTATCCGGATGGGATTTCGTAAAAAAAGAGTTCCAATTCAAGGACAATCCGAGCGATTATACGAGCTATGTGGTTAGACTTAAATTATCGATAAAAGGATAAATCGCTACCGCAAACCAAACATGCTCTGACCTTTAATGGTAGAAATTATGCTAATTATCATGCCCTCGCTCTAAGTCCATGAGTAGTAAATAGAAAAGAAACGAAAGCACAAAAAAAAAAAGGAAATTCACCGTACTTCTCCAAGTATCATGCTGGTAGATGTATGTATTTATTTCTTACATATTGGGGATTTAATCCAAACAAAATTATAAAAAGAAGAAATAGAGAAATAAAGATGTAAATATATAGGCTTGGACAAATAAAATGGGTTAATAAATTTCAAGGCTGGCTAAAGAGCCCAATATTAAGTTGGTCCATTATGTTTGGAATGGGCTTTAGAAACCTGTACCCAATTATCCCAACTAAGCCCAAGCCCAACGTAGTAGAAAAAAATAAAAGATAAAATTAGAGGAAACCATGTTTCTAAATTTTCATTTTCAAAAGTCAGGTACTTTTTTTTTTTTTTTTGTCCCCGCCACCTACGTATTTTGTTTTAAAAAATATTTTGAATATATGTTTTTATTTTGTGCCTAAACTCGTTAATTGTGGTAATGTATATCTGATTTTCATTTTATGAAATTCAAATGACACAAAATAATTTTTTTATGGTTTCAAATAATATTTGGAGAGACTTATTCTTTTCATTCTTCACCATCATTGTAAGGTCACAATTGCTATAATTCATTTTTTACATCACACATTATCAAGTCACAACTTTACGTGAATACCATCACATTAATATAGAAGTCACAATTTTGCATCTTATGTAGTCACAATTGACACAGTTTTGTGAACAATATAACAAGTACAATAATTTTTACATGTAAAATCAATATTCACATATGTAGAATAGTGATTGTGATCGAAAAATATCTGGAGGAAATTATGAATTCATGGAGCCATGATTTATTCTTCCTTATTCTCATAGACATTAAAATCATGGAGACAATATCTACAAGCAAATTTTAGGAGAAGGAATATGATTAGAGTGATTAATTATCATTTAATAATAACCAATTCAGATAGCATTTTTATTTTATATAAATTAATAACTCTCTATTTTCAAATTTTAATATTTCTGAAAATGTAATTTAAAGTATGGTAGTTATGATTTTTCCTCTTAAAAACCCAATTCAAAGACAACCAGCACAATTGTGGAAGTGGTCGTGCACTTGTCAATAATAGGATAAATTGGTACTACATACCAAACATGTCTTAAATATTAACGCTCAAATGATGCTAACCTTAATCTAGGCCCGTGAGAGGAAAAATGAAAAAAAAGAAGGGAAATTCAAGATAAGCAGTGTCTTGAAACTTGCCAATATAAAATAGTTGACAAAAAAGATCATAAAAAACCAGTTGTAGTGAAACTTATTATTATTTTGGAAAAAGAAAAAGGTGTCAAATTTATACCCAAAATGTTGAGGCTAAGAACATTTGAGCCGAGAAAAGCCAAATAGTTGGATTTTTATTTTGTGATACTATCTAATAGTGTACAATTCGATTACCCAAACTATGCACAAAGGTAATTCCATACACTTCCATGTGTACTCATTGCTCATCCTCAATATAAACAGATCATGAAACATAGTAATGAATGATTTCAAAAATTATAAATTATATATAAAGATTGCGGAAAATATTTGTTTTTCCAAATACCGTATGCCTAATATTCTACGAAAATAAGCATAAGGACTACGAAAAATTAATACTAGACAATCTCTCAGTAAATTGATCAAAGATTTCATCACGAGGTAACATGCTGATTCTAACGTACTTTCCACTGCTGCCAAAATGCTTGCCACCTCTAGTTAATATATTGTGACCACGAAGAAAGCTTTCACAATCATCTATCTCTCCTTCACATTTGAGCCAAGCAAAAGCTAAAGCAAGGAAAAGAATAAGTAAACAGAATTGCAGGAAACAAAACAAAAAATGTCAAAAATTTCAATAGAAAAAAGAATTGTTACCGGCTAGTGATCCAAAGGCGCGGCCACTAAAGGCGCACAAGCTGGAGGGGAAATCCGGCAAACTAAAGAGCTTGCTCATATTCACAGCATCTCTAAGTTGTTTCCACCTCCTTGCCATGTTGTTGTAGCTATGTTCGAAGAAGGCTTGGCCTTCCTTGAAGTTGCCTTTATATTGGTGGCTATCGGATACAACTTGCAAGATTTTTGCTGCACGAATTTGAGAATCTTTGGACACGCCTATGGTGCTAAGCACGATAAATTCAGTCATTTTCTTCGCAATCTCTCTGTCTTTAACAAGAGCCCAACTGCAAGATGTATACAGTACTCGTAAATGATCCATTTTAAGCATTTTATTCGAGTTGATTGGTTAGGAAAAAGTATAAGCAAGGCCTTCTAGCTTCAAGTACTTTTTTCGGATATGTCCCCCAAAAAAGTAACTTCTAAAAAAACTCGAAACAACATAATAGTTACATAAAAGTAACTTTTAAGCTTAGCCAAACATGATAGAATAAAAAAATATCTAAGTCCAAACAAATTTAAAAAGCGTGTTATGAAGCAACTGAATTTGACACCACAAAAATATAAGTAATATTTCCAACGCAGTATTAAAATGCAATGCTTACCCAATGCGTGTTCCTGCATGACCAGTGCTTTTGGAGACCGTAAATAACATTATATCGTGATCTGCAGGAGAAGAGATTGGAATGTATTGTGGCCAGTAGTAAGCAAAATCGTGAATCAGTATTCCTTGATTTCGATTGACTACAGATTGTCTTGGAAAGCCATCCGGATTATTCGGAGATGTCACTAGTTCAATATATGGCTCGTCTTTGTTGAATGTGTAAGCATCGCCTGCCCATTTGTGGAGTCCAGACTTCAGAAAGTCGGTAATCAAAGGGTACGACTGCAAGCAATTACAGATTCATTGTAAAACTCTAACGAAAAGTGTTTCAAATCTTTTGTTTTTTCAGTCAAAATAATTGCTTAATGTAAATAAGCATCTGATGCTCGAGGATTATCCTCTCGTTGAAGCAAATTTAATGTCAGCACCAGCATATTTAATTTAGACAAAGGAATATCAAGTTCATGTGTAATATGATAAAACCTTAAAGCCGAAGCAAATATGCAATAATCTGATTTGAAATATTACAATAAAGAACGAGAATATTGGTCAAATCCCTGTCATTAATGATCAATCTACTTCGTTAATTAACCTTAGACAACTAATGAAGTAATATGGTTGACTTTCATTTACCAAAAATTTAATCAGTAAGAATGGGGGACTTCAAAATTTCAAGAACTAAATAGGTGATTGATTATCGTAAAACAGAAAAAGGGATAGAAGCAAAAAGAAACGGTAGGCGATCTACAAATATTCAATAAACAATTTATCTACAAAAATTAGGCGAGCTACGATTTGTCAAATGTGAAACATTTACAAGAATTAGTTTTCCAGCAAATCATTGGAATTACACAACACTCCTCTAGAGGAGCAGCAGATGAACAATTATGTTTTGCAATTTAAATCCCGAGATGAAAACCGAAAAATGTTGAAGTTATTATCAATAGGGTTTGACTTGGTTTGGATTTGATGACAAGCAAGATGTGAGTTCCAAAATATCCTGTCAAAGAAGATCATGACAGTATCGAATTTCAATAATGCAATGAAGTAAAATCCTTTATGCATTGAATGAAGTTTGTCACACTACACTGTTCAGTATCCTATAATCACGAGCATTGTTCTGCCCCATTACAATATTTTAAGTAACAATAAGGTTAACTTTGATCGGGTTCGCTAACAAGTACATTTTTCAGTTCAAAAAGTTTCCATAAAATAAGTAAATAGCATTTTTATTGGTACAATAATATACTGACTTACCGAGTAAAAGGGTGCAGCAGATACCACACTGATTGGCTCGGAAGAATTAGGTGGAGAGACGGCATACAACAAGGCCTGGAAGAGTTGTGTAGAACCCGTCCCTACAACAATGTAGCGCTCTTCAGTAATAGCATTTCCGACTAATTTGTGCAACCTAATTATCGCATTGGCCAATTCTGGCTCTAAAAACCAGCAAACTTTTCTGACATCAGAAAAATAACTTATGAATTGCCAGCCATTAATCACAACTTTAGTTTTATCTCCCATCTGCTGCCAATATCTCTCATACATTGTTGGATCGCCACTGCATAGAGTTACAAATATTAATTCATGACATCATGGCACGCGACGCTAGGTTCTGCGTAAGAAGAATAAACTAAACACTGAATATAATTTATACCACTCAGATGGTCTATTAAATTCCCTAGTCCATAACAACATATGGTTCGTCAAATATATGCTTCCGACTCTTGTCTAGAATAATGTTAGGAATAAGTACAATTCATGGGAATTGGGAATTTAAAATCTGCAGCAAAAATTAATAAGGGCATGGGCGGTAACACGTTAAAGTGCATGATATAACATCACCTAACTAAGGGATGATGGTCCATGATCAAGGATTGTGGTCCCAAACATTGCATTAAGATTCAGTATGGGATGGAAGGTAGGTATGTGAGGGCAGCCCACATGTGGGTCATTCTCCATCAGATGATCAAATGATTAGATAAACGACAAGTAAACGTCAGGTCCAATATTCATTCTTCATAGTGATAGCATATATGGATTCAGAGAGTCTACGATCATTGTAGATAGAAGTAGCACAATCTAGGATGTAAATTTTTTAGACTATCATTAACATCTGAGCACGTAAAACTAAATTGGCCATAAAAATGTAGCCAGAAATTTTCCGTGCTTATACACCATTCATTTAAATATAGTCTATAAAATAAGGTCCTGTGTATAGTTTACAATCTTTAAGGGATCTCAAAGGGCAAAGGGGGTTCAAATGTAGCAAATGCACAAAGCAAGAAATGACCCACAAAGATGCATCTCATTATAAGTAGAATAAAAGCGACTTTAAGTTAACACAGTGGTTCGCACTCTTTAATCAACTTATCGTTGTCCACTACTCCGACCCAATCATAGAGGATGGCAAGCCAATTCTTAAACAAAACTTTCCTTTAATGCTAAAAAGTGACTTTAGGTTAATGCGGTGGTATAGAACTTCAAATTGACTTATGGTAATTAACTCAAAACAAAAAAATAAGCTTCTTAAACAAAATTTCTCACGCTCCACTAATGTAATGGAGCACACACTTGGAGTTGAAACTCAAAAGTAAGTTTTTGGCGTTCTATTAGTTGAGTGGGACAACATTATTCTCAAAATGGAGTAACTATTTTCCTAATTAATTAAAATAAGTAACTTTTACAAAACCAAAACAACTGCATAACAAAAGAATGACCATGCTGGTCAATGGGAGAATCAAGGAAGACCATCCATGGTGCCATCATGCATGCTAGCAGTACAACACTATTTCGGAAACATCAAATATGAACGAATTCAATAAGCACTTTTTTAGCTTTTACTTTATACTCTAACATGCGCCATGGGAATTCACGAGCCAGCAGAACATGTTCCTGTCTCTGAACTGACAAAACGTGAACCCCTATGCGCACGTTAGGGAATCGTACCGGTGGTGGCTAAGCAAGCAAGATAATTCTATTCTACCTAATTAATATTTTTATTAAAATACTTAAAACCAAGCCCCCAAAATCATTAGACGAAATGTTTCAATACAATGAAAATTAGACCAAGTGATTCAATACAAAGAAAATTAGGATGAAGATCTGAATGATAGCCCCACATCAAGAAAATAAAAGGCAAAAGATAGATGAAGATATAAGTGGGAAATAAATAAAATAATAGACTTACTGATCAAGATCGATAATACCATCAAAACCTTTTGAAGAAGAAGAAAATGGCTGTGGTGATGCTTCAAGAAGAGTCACGGAAGCATTTTGGCACTCATTCTTGAAGCTGAAAAATTCTTGAAAATGGTGATTTCCCTTCCAGTAATCTCTGTATAAGAATCCCACATTCAAGGCCAAAGAAATCACCAAAAAATGCCCCAAAATCATTGTTCTCAATTCCATTTTTAACTCACAAACCAGCTGAAATTATCAAGAAACAAGAACCCTATTCAAACTTCAAACTAAAAATGAATGTGTATATATGTATAAACAGAAAGACGGACAAACCAGTAGAATCTTGAATACAGAAAATAGGGTAGAGAATCTAGTGACCCTTTTGATCACATTGGCTATTCTGGGAAACCATTTTTAAGAACTTGAAAATGAGTAATGGAGTACAGAAAATAGCTAAAAAAAGAATCAAGTTTTTGCTTAAAAATAAGCAGCTTCCGATAACCAAGAAAAAAACTCAGTTTTCCTACACAAATTTATATAATAGAAGATGCATAGTTGCGAATCTCTCTATATATCTATACCTCTCTCACACACACAGTGAAAGGCTGCTCTTTTGGCTGTCTTCGTTCAGTGTTGTATGCTCACTCGCTTTTCTCTAAGTATATAATAACTACTTTTATATAGAGTTATGTGCTGTGCTTTCTCTTGATCTTCTTTTTCTCGAGTGCTCTTTTCTGAATCGTTTATGCTAGTTTGCTTTTTCTTGCAATCTTTTTTTGGTAAATAAATTTGGGAGCTTTTGTACATTAATCTTGTGAGGAATATTCCAAAGCTTCTTATGTTTGAGCCCCATTTTTAGTGAAAATGAATTTTGTAACAGTAATTTTTTTAAGAATGTTTGGTTAAAAAGTAAGACCTTTTTTTTTTTTAATTATGTGCAAAATTATTTTATCGAATGATGTATTGTTGAAAATGAGTTTAGAGAAAGTTTTTATCAATGTTTTAAAAATCGACTCGGCCATCGATCCGAAAAAGAGAAAAGATCAAGGGTTAAAAGGTTGAACTGATGATTTTTAAAAAAATAAAAAATATCACTACATATTAAAAGAGTCAAACTAAATGCCAGACACGTATCAACATTTCCTATCGTCGTAATTCTCTTTTTTTCTTTTTTGAAGCAACAAAATACACAACATGCCTCTTTTTTCAATTTTTCACGCTAACTCGATGCTACTTTCCTCCTTTCTCCAACCATCCCTTCCTCTTTCTTCTCTTCATTTCATTGTAAACATTTTCATTTGAAACTGCCTTTTTTGCCTTTCTTTTTCCTTCATTTTTCCTTCTCTAATCTAGATTTCTTTGTATGAACAACTTAAAAACAGAGGGTATGTATTCCATCTAATTTCTTGGCATTAACGTGGTGTCGTGGCGATATTACAGTTCCTCGATTCGTCAAATATGGTTGAGTGTCCGACATTATGTCTTACAATGGTTGTGACAACGGATTTCTTCTTTTGTTTTATGGCTAGTAAAGAAATTTTCATCAAGAATATTTTTTGGCTTCTTGATCCTTGAATTTATGTATTAGTATTATTTTGGTGATGTCTTTCTCATCTTATGATTTTTGGTTCTGTTATGATGGTTAACACTTACCCACTAGATTGGAGTTTGGCATTTGATTACTTTCCCATTTCTCCGATATTTGAGTTTTTCGGCAAAAAATGCTGCATGGTAGTTTGAGTTCAATTTTTTGTTTTAGTTATGTAAAATCAAAAAACTAAGTTAGGGATAGAATTGGTGTTTTAAAAAATAAATAAATAATGGAGACACAATCTGTGTCTCCGTGCACCAGGAGATACGATACGTGTCTCCGTGTGCTCACACGGCACGAAAACTATTATTATTTGTTTTTACACAGATGAAAGGTGTATATTCCGATTGTCCTATGAGGAAGAGTTTTCATTATGAAATTTAACCATATCACTTCCTCCAAGCATTTAAAATAAAAATAAAAATAAAAATAGAGACACGATCCGTGTTTCCATGTGCACACACGGAGATACCGTGTGTGCCGCACACAGAGATGCCGTGTATGCGCACCGAGACACCGTGTGCACTGTGGATGCACACGGATATTTTTTTTTTTTTTTTACACAGAGGAAAAGTATATATTCTAGTTGTCATACGAGGAAGAGTTTATGAGATTTAACCATATCACTTCCTGCAATCAAGCATTTTCTGTACTTCAATTTAGGCTTCTCTTCATTTCTTAGCTAATCATTTTGCTGCATTTTATGGGAGCTTGGGACTACTAATTCACTGGTATCTTAGTGTTGTTTTACATAGTCTGAAAAGGTACTCCTACGACCACTTGTGCTTTTCCTTGTTAAATGGGAAAATGTACTCTGGAAGCTATACTGACTTGCAAATGTTTAGAGTGGCAAAAATATAATGTGTTATGGATCATTTCGTTGCTTGTAGCTTAATGTTTTTTTTCTTTATTTTCTTATACTCCTTGTATTTTATTTAATTCATGAGATTAAAGTAAAGGAGATCAACATTATGCATGACGAGGAACATTAAACTTGAGTGCATTTCTACATGTCCTAGCTTTAGCTTTGATATTTTGCAACCGTAGATTTTCTTCTGATGTTCTCGATCCACATACAACTTTCTCTGCCTGGAATTTATATATGGACCTGTTGATCATTTATCTGACCTGATCAATATACTTTTTTTTTTAAATTTCAGAAAAGGAAGCATGATGAGAATGAAGTTATCACACTCAGAGACACAAGAAAAGTAAGTTACTATGGGTTGAATTAGCTCTGCTTCTATCATGTTTTTTTTATTATTTTGGCTCTTGAGATTTTTTTAATCCAAATGTGCTCATGTTTATATAAGTTCATTCACATCTGGATCTGTGATTATTTCTCCAAAATTTTTATTTTCTGACATGCTGATATTTGCAGCTTAAGAGCCCAAAGGTTGATGAGATGGCAATGGCAATGGTAGCTGGCTGAAAGTCCCACATTGTATTTTATTTTGTTTTTCTTCAGATGTTGCAGTTGAGAATTTGAGGATATTTGCTTACTGTTATCAAACTATCCCAGGTACATAACATATATATAAACCATAGCTTTTTTTACATTATTGTGTTTAATTTATATTCTTCATTACATAGCTGGCTGAAAGTGTCACATTGTATTTTATTTTGTTTTTCTTCAGATGTTGCAGTTGAGAATTTGAGGATCCTTTGCTTACTGTTGTCAAACTATCTAAGGTACATAACATATATATCAACTATAGCTTCTTTTAATTGCTGTGTTTAATTTATATTCTTCATTACGTTTTTAAATATTTAAAAAGGCTATACCGGATACCAAGGAGTTTTTCCTCTATGGAGCGAGGTGTAAGCTTTAAGTTAGACTAATAAATAATTCAAAAGAATGTAAAAGTACTAAAATATGCTCATAATATATCACACTCTTAAAAATTGATAATAAATATGTTGACAAAATTAAAAGTTTAGCTTGCAAACATAAAATAAAATAATAAACGAAAAAAAAATACAAAATGCTAAAGCGAGTAATATAATATCCAGAAAATGCAAGATAAACTGGGCATGACCCCAAGTTAAACTGCCATCATAGCAATTCGGGGATGAGGATGATGCTTTAGATGAGTGCTCTGACTTGGAAGATGATTCAGAATATGATAAAATGCCACTTTTCTGTTTGTTGTTTTAGATTTATATATGATGCAGTAGTTGTTGAATCAGTAACACAATGGCTTCAATGTGTAAATTGTTTGGAGCTCAATAGTCATGCAGTTGTATGATATGACATAATTATTTATGATATTTATATAATTATTTGGTGCTTTACATAAGTTATTTTTGTTCCCATTACATCTTAAGCAAACCATAAGTTTAAATGTGCACATTTCTTAGTTCTCGACTTTTGGCATGTACCATATGCTATACTATTATTCATTTTACAATCCTTATGTTTTGGAATTTTCAATGTTTTCATTTATTCTTTCGATTTCTTATTTCATTATCTTATCTTTTATTGTTTTCGTGAAAAATGAATTTCTACATCTTTTTTGATGTTCTCGTGAAATTTTGTTATTTGTACCACTTGATTTTTTATCAAATTATACGAATGTTTATCGGAGTACAATGTATTTTTTCCTATAGGAGTTTTGTGAATATTAACATCTACATGCTATGCTTCAAAATGTAGGCGAGTAAGAAAATTACTATGTTAAAAGGATAAATTATTGAAAATAGTGAAACATGGATTAATACTTTTTAGTTGTTGACTACTAATAAAAAACTGAACTTGCAATTTGTCTTTTGAGTTTTATAAGAAATTATAGTGTACTTTTTATTGTGCGTTTTCTTTCCACATTGTCATTTACAAATGAATTACTCTAAAATTTACAAACACTTATTTTTAACAGTAATCAATTAACGTGCAACGCACATTTCCTTCACTAGTACATTTACAAAAATTACATAGGTTGAACCAAGAATGGAACATGAATTTTCCAAAAATCTGCCACTTTAATTGGTTTTGAGTGGATTTTTAATTAGATGTTTTATAAGCCTAATTGGAACGATTTTGATCCCACTTCTTGATTTCCACAATCGAACTGGCCGGGCCAATTCGATTTTTAAGACACTGGTTTTTAGAGAATGGGGCTCAAACCGAGGCTTGACAATTTGATGATTTATTTTTCCAGCTGCTTATTTAGATGAATATTGTTTATCACCAATGGTATTCAACGCTAATATAGATCGTAGTAGAGCTCAACCCTCATAATTGATGATCATAAATAAAGAGTAATGCTATTGAATATTCATCACTAGTGGTGTTCAACACCCATCCAAATTACATTAAATTCCTAATTCATCATCTTATTATCATCTATACCAATGATGAATAGTATTATTCTGAAAAATGAATAATGTTATTTATGGTTAGTAGTGATAATTTTTATTCTATAAGTCAATTGTTACAACCACCTGAACTACTGATGAAATAGCATTACTTAACAAAAATATAATTTATCATCAATTGTAGATTGTGGACTCCATTTCTTCTAATTGGTGTTGAACACTATTGATGATAAAACAGTGATATTCATTTAATAAAAGTATGTGAGAGTTTCCCTCGATTTTCATCCCCCTCAAGAAAAGGGTTTTGACAAACAATTAACGTCCAATGTATACCTCTCTCAATCCATCAAAGTGGGTATTGAAGATGGGAAAAGAAGATCAAATTCGATTGACGTACTCATGATCGGCAAATTTTAGTGATCACTTTAATGAATGATTAAGTTGATGTGAAGAAATAGATGAGTTCGATGGCGGGATTGAACTAATATAGAAGATCATAATTTGAATATTTCTTTTAATTCTTTGTATAAATCCAGCTCTAGGAATTTACTTGGTGTAAACTTAAAGATTGCAAAATGTATTATAAAAATAATTGGATGAGAAGTATAGATTGAGGACTACTCAAATACAAAATATTTTTTCGTCAATACTTTTGAAAATTTACTCTTTCTGTACATCCATTTTGAAGTGCTTTATTTATTTATTTTTCATAAATTGAAATGATAATAAATTTCTCGGATATATTTTGGCAGCTGCTTTGTTGCTCAAGGAACGTTGTAATTTTATTCTTTCTTTATTGAGAGTTTAGCTCCTGGCAAAGAGAAACATAACCGTAATTAAGTCTGTTAAATTACGTGAAGTTAATTAAGAAAAGTAAGAGTTAAAGTGTCCAAATTTTATTACTATCCTATGACCGTATCATATCTTATTGAATAATCAATAATATTATTTGTAGTCGCCCACTGTTGTATTCGTCATACGTGACATACATGTGGCAGTTAATAATTTGATACATTAAGCAATAAAAAACTACCACATTAATGTATTAAATCACTAACCACCACATGTATGACGTAAGGCGACTACACTTGTGTGTGATTGCAAATAGCATTACCTCTATTTTATTTATTTCAATGTATTAAACACACCTCAATATAATACATAAAATTGATATTATAAATAATTTGGTTTTGTTGGGATTGTTTTCACCCAAATGTCACACAAACAGATTTACACACCCAAGAACACACGCTGCTGAAAAGAAAATAACACAAGGATTGTTCACCCAATTCGGCCAAGCCTAATATGAAGGGTTCAGGGGTAAATCGAGCTCATCACTATACAAGAACCCTCAAGATAGAATGATACAAGTCAGAACAACCAAGACTCAGACTAAACCACACAATCATAAGGTCATCGATCCACAACTGGATCTCCCAATCAATCTACACAAAAATCAGCAACTTCACAACCTCAAAATAGATGCAGGTTTACTGCTTTAATTGGAGTTCAAATGAAACTCGAATTAAACATAAAACACTAAATATAACTACAACAAAACACTTAATAACAAGGCTCGGTACTGAACAATTTATACAAAAAACCAGCAGACTGATTATAACTCAGGAACTGAATGGAAACCCTCGAAGAAAAGCCCTCAAAATCGCCTCAAAGGGAACCAGATTGGAAGAACGTATGAGAGAGCCCAAAAATGAATCAAAGTGACGGTAAAGTAACCCTAGGTAAAATATATATACCTCAACCTCAGCCTTAGATCTAATCCAACAGCCCAGGTAAGTTACAAACTAAAACAGATCCGGGTGGAGTGGTATGAGCCAATAAGATCACGCCAAGTGGACAGGCTGAATGAAAAACATATTTTCACTTCCAAAAAATGGGTTTTAAGAACCACAACCCACATGTTTACTAATTTGATTAATGTAATCTGATTGTCAAATAAAACATGTGATTATTTTAACAAATAAGTGCTAATATATTTATAGTAGTAGTAGTAAAATCATGAAATACAAATTTTGAAAAATCCCCCAAGATTCTAATCTTTTCACGAGTGTCCTAACCTTTCCTCGTCATTTGACTTTGAAACTTTTGTTTTTGCCTTGCTACGTCCAAATTCATCACGAGTATGGGAATGCTGGTCAAGTGCTCGAGATTATTAATATATATACACATAAGATGGTAAATGATTAATATTTTAACCCTGAGATATACGTTGAGATAAGATTGTCAAAAATATAATATGTTAAACCGACAATTTGTAACATCCCGACATGTAAAAAACAATTTCGAACTATTCATGCCAAGAGTTGGCCCACCCCTACAATCAAAAATAAGGGTGGACCCAATTGTGAAGTCCATTGCCACCTAATTTTTTAGGCATTGCTAGTGTCTATTAGGATTAGTCCAAGAGTTTGAAACAAAGTGCTAAACTTAATTTTTAAATCTAATCGGGGGGCAAACGCCTACGAAAAAGATCGCTAATAAACTAAACATCGATATCACAGTCATAAACAAATAGATAAGATCATCTCTTTAGGCTGCATAATCCTCGTGAATGTCGTATTCGTGCTTAAAATGACCATATTGGTCTTTATCCTTTCAAGGAAAATTCATATTTGTTTTCCGAGGGCGCAAATCCTAAAATTTATAAAATTGTGGTCTCTTTCACACTGGTTTCACTTGGTTACGGCCAAGTGTCTGCTTGCTCTCCACTGAATATGAAAATTTTTAGAGTTACATGACATGTTGATATCCCAATGGAGAGACACGAGCAACTTCATAAAGTTTGTTGAGTTGCTCTACATTGCATGGTCCAGTTGACACCTCTAAATTGGTCTAATAATTATTATCTCATCATCTGATTTAACGTCAGAACCAAATTCCATAATTTCTCTCTAGAGTTCTACAAAATATAGGACCAAGTAAAGAACCAAATTCCATAAGATGAAAGGGATGGGACATAAACCTCTATTCATCAATTTTGTCTGGCGTTCCGAAGCTGAAATAGGGTCTACAAAATCAGGTGTCTACCGGAAAACGTTAGAATTAGGCATTTTAGGGGACCAATTTCCAAAAATTTGAATACTCATTCTTTAGCCCCCATATTGAGCATGATCAGTAGCAGATGGTACTCGGTTTTCGAAAATTTCAAGGGCTACTATGTGCGCACTTAGACACCACGTAACGTGCAGTATTCTTCTCAATATTAAGATCACATACCATGAAAGACTAGTTAAGATTTTTAAGGACTAATAAGGATGAACTGAACATCACGCAGACATGTGGGGTGCTCTTTCCAATATTTAAGATCTTATATTATGGACTTGGTAAGATTTCTATATTTAATATGGTCACAGTCTGTGACCAAGTCCAAATTAAAACTGGTCCTTTTTGAATAAGAAGGCTGCAGCTGTTAATTAGCAACCATTGAAGAATGGTCCTTTCTGAGTCAAGTTGCAAAAGAGATCCATTTTTGTGATTTATTCAGCCTTGAAGTTGGCTTCTGTCAGTTCAAACGGTCCCATTTTGAGTGACTAATAGATGGCCAGGGTGTAAGGGAGTACAGAATTGAAGACATGGATGGTCATATACACATAATATAAATCATTTGAAGATTAAACCTTTGTTCTTGAAAGTTGAGTATAGCTTAATATCTTGGTATGGCTTGGCAAGTTGAATTTGGATATTACCACGTAGTTGAGTACTGTTTGATATTACCTACACATTCGTGGTTAAGCATTCACAAACTAAATAACGTGTTAAGTCGATATTTAATGCTCATTAGACTAAAAGAATTTTATGGCTCATCATGGTCCACGAGTCTTGTCCATGATGAGTTGAGGTGGCCCACTTGGATATATGTAGTTGTATTCATTCTTACAATAAAAGCACTCAAAACCTTCAAAGAACAACATATACATTTGAAGTCATTTTAGCTGTAGCATGATTGTTCTGTTGAGATTTTGCATTTAGAATAGAGATTGTAGGAATCCCGTAACTTACGGATAATTCCTTAAGTTAAGGATAATTATTTTTCTTGATTTTTTGTATAATTAGTTTCCTAATTTATTAGGCATGTACCCTATAAATTGTAATATTCAGGTACGATGGAATATATCGAAATACTATTTTCAAGATGGTATCAAAGCTACACCAAATATATATATATATAATTTTTTGGGAACCTGATTTCTTTTCATCCATTGAAAAACCGTGAAGAGCATTCAATTTTGGATAATCCATCTTTGAACACATTTAGTTACAATCCAAACAAATCATTTATTTTGAACCCACATAATTCAAATACATACATCTGTCGTCAATATTTCAACCATTTTTTGCATTTTTTTTTTGTCTAGAACCTTACACTTAATTATTTTTTATTTGGCCTAAAAGTTCTTCTATTCTAAAGAATGAGTGAAAAGGATGTTGGATCCCCTGTTATTGGTCTAAGTGAAGTTGTTTTTGAAGTAGGCATCGTTCTAACTGAATCAAATTATGACGTTTGGTCCCAACTGATGGAAATGCATATTACTAAAATTGAGAAATTGTCCTATATTCGTGGTAGAGATCTTGCTAATAGACGGCTGAGATTCATGAAAAAAAATTAATATTTTATAGTTTGTC
>CAIGRP010059160.1:0-11362 GCA_903798385.1 Fraxinus cuspidata | reverse complement strand
CTCGCCATGGGATATCAAAGATGAAGAAAATGAAATCAGTTTACACTTTGACATGCCAGGACTCTCTGAAGAAGACGTCTAAGCCTCTGTGAAGGACAACATACTCGTCATTACAGGCGAGCACAAGAAAGAAGGTAAAGAACACGAGTGGTCGATCAGGGGATACAATTCCTACAACACTAGGCTGCAACTTCCTGATAATTGTGAGAAGGATAAAGTGAAGGCAGATGGGGTTCTCTATATTTCCATTCCAAAGATCAAAGTACAGAAGAAAGTGACTGATGTGGAGATTAACTGAAAGAAAAAATCTATATGCTTTCTAACAAATTGTTTTGGTTAAAAAGGATTTTCGTATGAAGAACAAATATCAATGGCCAAACTCGTCCCATTTACACCTCCACCAAACATTCAAGAATTTCCTCTCATTCACAAAATCGTCAAAGCTATAAATGCAATAACAACAGGAAACATATCCGAGCTATCAAGTCAAATATATCCAACATGAATTTAAGCTTGAAGAAGTCATCTCAAATCAGACAAAACAAAGCAGGAAGTCCAGAAAATTGTCCCAACTTCTGTATCAGAAAATCCACTCTGCACTACTGATTAAGAAAATCTTCCTTTCAAACAGGTAGTAAAACACAGAAACGGGTGAGGAAAGGCTCATCATCATCACGGTTGATCATTAATAGATAAAAGTCAAAAAGAAATTTGTGAAGTAAGTTTTTCTACAAATTAGAAGCATGAAACAGTATCAGTACATTGAGGTGCTGCCTATTAAACTTAGCATAATGTGCAACATGGTTTACGTCAACTTAAGCCTCAGAAAAGTTCCAATACTGCAAGCTGAACATACAACCGTAAAAATCCTTTGCAAGTGACAGAGACTCAGTCAAGACCCAAAGGAGAAGAACTAAAGATATAAATGCCACAAAGCACCATAAGCAACAGTATCTAACTTTGCACATATATAGATAGATAGATAGGTTTATCAGATGATTGGCTGCAGTTTAGCGCATGGACTGGCGAGGTGTGCGCGGTCGAACAGGTGTCTTCGATGGGCTAACCCTGAAAACAAGAGATTACTTACTAGATAACAAGTGTACATTGAACAAATTACAAGCATAATAGAGGATTATAAACCTTATCGGAAGTGATCCTAGGACAGCACCACTGCAGTTCAAAGCTGCAATTGCACTCTCAGCCTGCCAAAAGGCAAAAAAATTATTCAATGATATCTTTATATCCAATATACACTAATCCTATCAAATGCAGCTTTTCCTCCAAACTAAATAGAATGACAAACATCCCCCCCACCCCCCTTTGAGGGCACAAGAAAGGACATAAAAATGAAAATGCTGATAATTGACCAATACTTTTCTCACCCACAAATAATCCACAAGAAGTTGTTAAAGAATATCTGAGCTGTTTACTGGTAATCTTCGCATTAACATAACTGGTAATAAAATAAGATGTATCTAAAGTATGCATAAAAAAAGTAGTTTTCACACTTCAACTATTGCGTTCGTCAACATCAAATTATTGGTTGATGAGGATGTACTCATTAAATGTCTAGCAAGTAATATTTTATTCTCATACAAAAAGAGGAAAAAGTATCATATATGTCCAATAAGGGAAGGAAGAGGAGATGACGATGAAACATAAAGTAATGCTTAAACCCTAAAAGCAAGCCCAAAACAAAATATTAGAACAAGAACAAAGTGCTCTCTTAAGCACTTTGTAAACCAAATATGTTCAAAATACATTCTCCATTTGGATGGAAAAAATGGAAATCAAAATAATTTAAAAGGTCGAACTTGCAAAATGAGCTCTTTGACGTGTCTAAAAATGGTAAAATCTACACCCACTATGCAAAAAACGGCGAAAATAATAATATTATCGGCAACCAGGAAGAATCTTGGATTATAGTAGAAAAAATTCAAAAAATCATATCCAATGACCTTCATCCCTGAATTCCTTCACTTTTTTGTCTTCCTTCAATTGCAAGGAAAGACTTCATTGTGGATTGATTAAGCACTCAAGTCAATTTTCAGTAGCAACTGAATCTTGGAAGTGACGTAAAGGTTATATTTTCAGCACATGTAATTTAAAAAAATGTTATAAAATCCTCAAACAGTAGGCTGTTAAGAGTTGAAAGCAAAATCCAGTAAGAAGTTTAAGGGAAAATATTATGAAGATTAATGTATTTAATACTCATTGGTGACGCATTAAAGGTGGAAAATATATTTTCGTATTGAAGTTTTGTGCCAGTTATGCATAAAATTTAAAAATCAGTAAATATTTAAAAGGTTCGTAACTCTAAACCTAATTTATGTTGTCTTAAAGCTAAAAGATCATTACAATGGCAAACTGCTCCAGACGGAGATTCTTCAGTTCCAAGCTTCGCAAACATTGATAGTTGAAACAAGGATAGAACAAAAACCAGGTCAAAGTAGATGTATCAGCAATAGCAAAAGTCATTCTTGATGCTTTGTTGTAAGGGAGAAAATATAAGTACTAAACATTTGTTGTCTTATAGATTCAAATGCTCATACGTTCATAGCATCTATTCAGTTATAGCTTTATTAGCACGTAGAAATTTTAATAAATTATTGCATCTCAGCAGTAAATATACAAAAGTTCATTAAGACAGCCTATTTAACCCCTATTACGCATTATTTATTCCTGTAAAAGCAAAGTGAATGTCATGACATAATTATTCAACATGGAACTTCTTCATTGCATGTGCACACCCCCCGCAAACACATCAGCTTTTAAACCCCTTTTGAATTTGAAAACTAAGTTAATAAATTGAGTTGACATCATTGCCTGTAAACAAGGCAAACAAATGAGGGAAAAGCCTGTCTCGCTCTTACCATTACAAACTCCACAAAAGCAATTCGAGTTGAATGATTGTAGTCACCGAGCAACCTCAAGCGGTGAACCTGTTTTGGAGAAAAGATTTCATAACATTGAAGTGGGAATCTAAATAGAAGAGTTACTTAGAGTAGTTATACTCAGCTACAGACCTCTCCGCAGATGGACTCAAAGAAAAGTCTGACATCTGCTTGAGTAACCTGCATGAGAACAAGCAAACAAATCATACACACTTTTTTCAATATACCCAATAACTACATGCAAAGAAGGACAGAAACTTCCAGAGCTACCTTTTTATCAATGTTTGTACAATAAATAGTCCTTGCACACATCTCCCTTTCATCCTCAGACTGGTGACGAGATATAAAGAACGGTTATTAGAGTTCTAATCTTTAACTGATTCACACAAGGTAAGTAAATAAATAATATAACAAATTTCTCACCCTTGGCAAGAATGTTGGATTAACAGGTGCAATTGCTGTTTTGGAAGGCAGCACTCTTAACGGATAATATCCAAGCATAATACCTCCCAAACTCAAAGCATTTTGCGCTCCTTCTGCAAGACATGCAAAAGATAGTGCACGATGTAATGTCATGCAATCCCAGGATTCACCAAAATACTGAACTAGACGACAGATCAATGACATACCCTCGTCCATGAATTCAATGAAGGCAAAACGGAGCACAGAATTAGGGTCGCCACAAACGCGACAATCCACAACCTTAAGGATGCACGTGGAAAAATAATATTAGAACATATTATGCCACAACTATAAATTCTAATTCCGTGGATAGAGTGGTGAGAGACTTTACCTGTCCACAACTAACGAAAATTGCAGCAAGTTGCTCTTCAGTAACCTATATCCGCGAAAAAAGTAAAGTTATAAAAACTGTTGTCATTGACGAAACAAATCAAAATTCATAACACGAGTGCGCAAACCCTAAATTCCATTTTACCTGATGATCAATGTCAGATACATACACTGTCCTCCTAATCACTTCTTCTCTCTGGGCCAAGCTTGTTCGGCCATTCATCCTCAGCTCCCCATGACTATAGCCATATTTCTTCTGTTTAATAGCGTGAAAACATCCAAACAATCAGCAAAACCAAACACCTAGTCTTTGTTTCTCTTTTTCTATAGAATATGAACCTCAACAAATACAAAGGTAATGAAATTAATGCTTACTCTATCACTTCTAACTAAACTGAAGTAAAGGAGATGATAAATATATTACCTAATCTTCTACTAGAATCCAAGAAAAAATTTATATTAAAGAGATGGAAAAATCATAAAATACAAACCCTTCTTATAGAATTGTCAATGGGAACTCCAGAGTTAAGATGCTGCTGCATCAAAAACCCGTTAGCGTTATACCCAAAGATCCCAGCCACCGCACCTGCGGTATGTGGTGGTGGCACCAGCCTGCGGTGGCGATCGCCATTGGATTTGACAGTGAGAGACGGTGGCACAAATTCCTTCGCCATTGGGTTCAATTTCGACAACATTTCCTCTAAATCCCTCATCTCCCTCTTAAATCCTTCCTGTTCATCATCATCTCCACCATTTATATTCTCTTCGCCCTCACTGTTAGGGTAAACTTCAGGGACTCGATTGCCGTTGATACTCCGCTGCAGCATATGGTGGCCGTTGGATTGCGGCGAAGAAATTTTATGCTGCATCAGGTTGTAATTCTGATCGTTCAGTTTCGTTGACGTCTGATTAACGGCGGCCTTTGTTGACTGCTGATTGAGATGGTGATGATCCACAGCAACATCTGCATTCGGGTCGGGTTGATTCGACGATATCATCGTGTTTACCCGGGCATTCTCCATCACCGCCATGATCAAAAACCTCACTCGCACTTCAAATAATTCAAATAAAAAGCTTTTTCCAGATTTGGGTCTACAAAATTATTAGAACGAAAAAAATAAATCTTCAGTATAATGGATCAATCTGGAAAAATAACTTCCTTTTTAACATAAAAAATGAAAATTTGTACCTGATTAAGTGAGTCTAAATGGCGTCCATTGAGCAAAAAATCGTGAAGATCCTGGACTAAGAATCTAAGATAATCGGGATAAAGAAAAAGAGATACGCAAACAGAGCAAAAAAAAACACCTCTTTTTTGTTTTTCTATTATTTTATAGAGTATTTTACCGAGTCTGCAAAGAGAAGATATGTAGAGAGAAATCAAAATGCTAGAGAGAGGAGCAGTAGTATGGCTTATAGAAAGAGAGGGAGAGAGAGGAGGGTCCGGTTTCAGTCGGATCGTCCGCACCCGGCCTTACCAGGTGCAATTTTCCCCTCTGTTTGTCTCTCATTTATCAATTTTTTTCTACCGACTCATTTTTAATCACATATTTACACAATGAAATATTATATACGTAAGTTCAAATTTTTTCCTACTTAATCATACATTCTCCGAAAATTCAACATTTAAAAAAGTGTTTTTCCCAAAAAAAAATGCCCATCTCATTTTGATAATATGGATTTTGTTTGTAATTTGGCTGCATGATTGCGTCACTTGTGGAGCTTCGATTGATTTTTACTTGTTTTTTCTATTAACAAAGTAAATTATCATAATTTTGAAAAAAAAATAATCGATAGTTAATATTCAACATACAACGAAAAACAAATTAAAATGTTTTTCATGATTTTGTTGAAAATTTATACATCGATTTAATTTGCTAGTTTGCTATTTTACTTGAATAGTAAGTACGACAATATATAATCATAATCGTTTTATCAAAAATTTGAGTAAATTTATAAAACGAAACATTATTTAACTCAATATGAAGTACTTTTATTACTTTATGTTGTTGAAAGATGGTTGTCCAATATAAACACTTCTTGATTTTTTGATAAGGTTATTGTAACTGTAACGATGATTATTACGTATGAGCGCATAGCACAAAGATATACAATGATACGAGCTCTAGTAAAACGCACCATGAGTCCACGTGTATTATTCACACGTCCTGTTATATTATCATACATTCTTGTTTATCGGATATCACTTTATGGTAGAGAATGTGTCAATCCGTTTTTCAACTTGCAGAGTTTATTGTCCACGATACGTGAAACACGCGTCGATCTATCTTTAAGACCCGCAAATTTAAAGATAAAAATAAATAGAGAATCATTAATAAATAAGAGGAAATAAATTAATACTGAAAATAAGTTAACTAATATAAGCCTTATTTATTAACCAATTCTTCGTTAGGTGAGTACTAAAGTCATGGTATTGTACCATTTTACAGACTTGATAGTTGACACTGCTCTGCCGCCACGTGTCCTCCATTGCGTACAAAGCCTAATGGCTTTAAAATATTCTGACGGGTCACGTAATCCACACCATGGCGATGTCGTTTGCGCAACGTTCAAAATCAATTAATAAGAACTGAATAAGAAAGGAAATCTGGTTTAGTGTAACATCTCGTCTTATTTGTGCTTCTTTTGCCCCTATTTGACAAACATTATTTTAATTTTAATTTTTTTTTTCATACACATTTTTAATTACATATTCACATAGTAATATATTTAATACGTAAATTCAATAAAATTTCCTATTTTTAATTGCGTATTCTTCAAAAAATCAATATTTAGAAGTTCATTTTCTCAAAATAATGACATCAAATGGAGACTTTATTTTATTGAATTCAAAGTATGAACCATATTTCGATAAATCACCTACTAGCTATAGAATACGGAAAATATCTATCGGAGAAGATATAGCAAAAGATACTAGCTTGTGTAACACGAACAGAAACTTCATCCAAACTTAGTATCCATTGATTTTGATATTTTTCCTATTGTTCCTCCTTTTCTCGAGTCTCAATTAGAGAGAAATTGTTTAGAGGAAATGGCCATCGAAGATAAAACAATGATCATATTTTACCTCAATAAGCAGGTCTTTGTTTGACATTTTAACAGTGACAAGATATACGAAAAAATGTATTTAAAAAAAACGAATATATTTTCTTGCGTTAAGGAAGTTACTTTTCAATTTTGTCCTTCTTGTTCTCAATGTTGGAGTGAAATGACCTTTATAATCTCTACAGTTTTCTTTTCTTTGTGTGTTTCCAAAGATTACGATGAAAATCTAAAAGACGTGATCTTGATGGTGGGGACACATTTCTCAAGATTATTAGTAAGTAGTTACGTCAAACTTCTGTATATTATCCAGAGTCGTGTTGGAAAATTTGATGTTCATTATTACATCCTGAACACGCAATCCCTTTTAATACCTCATTTCTTTGATTTTATTAATTGTAGGAAGAGTATATATGTGAGTTTCGGTGAATTAAAGATTCCAAATCTCTTGAGAACATGTCTGTAAAAAGAATATTCAAAATAGAAACTGTATTTTCCCTAAGATAGTTACCTTAGTATCAATACAAACTTGATACTTATTGGTAGATAAGAATGTTCAAAAGTTTTACTCTATATAGTTATCACATTAACGACATTGTCCTCCTTGAATACGAGGCAACGAAAAGGTAAATATTGTATATTCCCGATTATTGTCTTGGATATCAAAAATAAGTAAGGGAAAATCTCTCGTCCTTTTTGCAACATTTTTGGGGGAAATAATTATATTTTTCATTAGTTGAGATTATAACTTATTTAAGTAACTTTTGGCATCCTAATTCATCATTCAAGGACAAGTATACGGGCCTCCTCATCTTTATTATTGTGGGCCCTCGATTGTGATAATATAAACTAATAACAAATAGTGTACTCCTCGTTGATTAAAAAAATACATTCACAACTACCCTACTTTTGTCAAAAAAAAAAAACTCAAAGATGCTCTCATTTACAATTTTTTGAAAAACATTTACCTCCTTTTTGTAATTTTTTCGAATCATTTTCATTTAAACCAATATTACTTTTTCATTGAAAACCAACATGTTTTGCAAATTACATGTTAGAGTAACATATAGTTAACGTGTTACTTGTATAGTAACGATAAAACATTAGACGTTTTTATTAGAAATTATATTTTAGGGTAACCTATATGTTATTGTATCTTGCTTTTTGTTAAAGAGTCAAACATTTTATAGGGTTAACATATTGTGTCACCAAGCATTACTTTTATTAAAATATCATTATTTGACACATGTAACATGTTGTTGTGTTGTCCTTATATTTTATCTCTAATTTTACATAAGTCACGTGTAGTGAGGGCTTACTCTACATGGCATATGTGGCTCTTGTTTTTTGTCACCATCTTGAAGCACCGTTTGCCACCACAATAACAAAACATGGACAACATAATTGGTCTGAAACCGTTTCACCACCTCCAAGACTCGAGTAGCATATCATATTACTCGTCTAAAACCGTCCTCATACCACATTTGCCAACACCACCACCACAGAACACGAGCGACGCCAATGATAAAAATCCTGAAATGTTTTTGTTGTTATTTGATTATGCTAGTACGTTGAGTTATGGGAAATAATGAAACACCCCTTTCACCGACACAAAAGGCTTTGCACATTATCTAGATCTATATTGATGTTTAAGATTTTTCATCAAGATCTAAATTTGGATTTGGAAGTCTATCTGAATAGGGAAGATAGTGCAAAGTTTGAAAAGAGAGAAGAAAAAGGTGGCGGAGAGATTGATATTTCAAATTACAAATGAATTCTTTGATTGACTACAACGAAAACAACGATGCTAGAACCTACAAGACAGAAAATACAGGTAGTGGTGGTTGGCAATGGCGACACAAGTTACTGGAGGTGGCGACGGTGGTCCACAATGTAAAGTGTGAAGTATCGAAGAGTGAGATTTTGCCCTTTAAGATCTTATATGTTGTCATTGGAATGATAAACTAGTATGAATAATAAATGTTGTGCTACATATATATCACAACTTACATATTTGTTTTATTAACAGATATTGTGATGATATTTAATTGGGTTAAAATCTCATCAACAAAAAAAAAAATCCACTTCATTTTTGACACCTTGTCAATTTGTAAAAGATTATATAAATGGCAATATACAATCAATATATTTCCATTAAAAAATAGATATATTTAATATGTGTTATTTAGTATATGGCGAAGTTTCAAAAATTCAAGAAGAGGGTGTTCTTGAAGTTTTAGTTAAAAAACGGACGTGTGGTGTACGGATAATTATATTCCCACAACATTTTCTTATAAATACACCACATCGTAATTGTATTGTTGGTCTCTAATCTTTATTCAATATTACATTTATATTGTTAACTTTTTTCATCACGTTCTTATCATTAATCTTTCATCAATTAGCAGATCTTGTATTTAATGACGATTTACGATTTTCATTCAAAAGTTTTATTATTGTGCTTTAAGACGATGGACAAGCGTTTAATCATAATTTTTTTTTTTTGCTTATCGGAGACAAGATATACTAATTAATGAAAGACTCACAAAAAAATACAATTAAAAAATGTTGGGGACATAAGTTTGATAATGACTAAAGATAACAAACAATTTATATAATTAAAATGTGGTGCACTTGTAAGAAAATGTGGTGTGAGTATATTTAGCTCGGTGAAATCATTCCTTGTTTAAATTGAAATGGCCCAAGAAAATAGTTCAAGATAAAGGAAAAGTCGACACAAGATTCAAAACGATAGTTTAATCCAAAATGGAAATTGGTAGTTCGTGTCCTTTAGAACTTTTCCATCCCCGTCCAAAATTTGCAATTGCAAGACACCTGTACAAAAATTGGAAGAAATTGTGTTTATTTAATTTGTAGTGGTCAATTTATTTTTTCCAAATTATTTTGAAATTTAAACCTATATTGGTCTAGATAAGGACATAAAACTCTTAATTTCGATCCGAAAGTCCCATGCCATGGCTTAATTAAATTGCATTTTTTCCGAGTAAATGTTCTAGAAAACTATTAATATTGTATCAGTTTAATTTCATTTAAATAGTCTTCGTTTGGAAATAATTTAAGAACGATTTAATTTATAGGATATAAATTAATAATAAATAAGTAGATGAGATTTATATTTTATTTTCAACACGTTGATTATGAATTCTTAAATCAAATCAACACCAAATTCAGCGAGGTAGACAAATATAAGTGGACCCCACTTAACTTTATAATGCCTGAGTTTTCCATCTCACTCTTTGATTATTATTTTTTGGTCACTGAGCTTCCAATGAGTTTTCATTTAGCTTATTAAACTTAATACGATCAATGAATATCAATTTACTTTTAATGTTAGTAACTTTTACTAAAATTAATATCACAATCCTACGGAAATCTAGTATTTATTACGTTCTAAATAAAAATGTTGTCTAATCATCCCGTAAATGCAACTTCGAAAATAATTATTGTTTAAATATCTAAGATAATTTTTTCAACTCAACATACTTGAGTTATATTAATCAACGTTTTAAAAATGTCGAAATAGAATTGAATTAGTAATTTTTAAAAAAATTAAAAACTATACATTTACAAAAATTAAAATAATATACATTTAATTTTTTTTATAAAATATACATTTATATAGGTTGAACCGGTTAAACCGATAACGGGTAATAGATTTTCCAAAAATCGACCGGTTTAACGGGTTTTTAATTAGAGGTTTTAAAAATTGGTCCGGTTCGGTTCGATTTTTATAACGCCGATATTAATCTCAAATGTTAAGATTTTTCAATTGTGACATTGTGGTATGTTTACATAGAAACAGGGTCAACGAAGGATTGAGGCAACAAGTTTCCGAATGAAAGCTGACAAAGTTAAAACTGTGAAATTAAATATAAGTTCAGTAATTTTATTGCCACAAATTAGAGCTGGGAAATTAAATTGAGCTTTTATCAAAATTCAGTGACCAAAATGGAAATTAACCCTCGGTTCAAAGCATGTGTGGGGAGCAGTTTTTTATTTTTTAAAAAAGACGTTGGGCAAAATAAAATAACAAGTAAACATTTTTTATATTAGAATTTTAGTTGTCTTCTTGAAATAGTTTAGTTAATAAGTACTTTTGTTTCAATCAAATGATTTCGTATAAAAATTCAAACTTGTGATACACGTGGATAATAAATTTTACATAACTTGTCTGCCCGTACTAATCCAAATTAATTTTCTAACTAATCAAATTTGTGGCAAATGTAGTACTAATCTAAATGAATTGAAGAATGAAACTAAGTGCTACAAACAAGATAATTCCCAACTTCATCTTCGTTTCCATTTGTGTTTTATTCCTTTTTCGATAATATTTTCATTGGTTCAACGTTGTCTCAACGATTGTATCTCCTTATGAATCACCTACTACCAATGCTAAAACAACGAATCTAGCTTCATCAATATTTTAGAAAAAAATATCGACAAGACTCAGCGTATGTTTAAGAAGTTTTGTTAAAGTTCAATATATTATTACTTTTCATATGTTAACATGTTAGTCCATTATATTATTACCACTAGTGTATGCACGTGCGATGCACGTGTTAGTGTTTAGTTAGGTAGTTAATAGCGTG
>CAIGRP010059156.1:0-10642 GCA_903798385.1 Fraxinus cuspidata | reverse complement strand
AAAAAAAAAAAAAAAAAAAAAAAGACATTGAGACAAAAATAACAGATTATACGGTGGAGAGGGGAGAGTGGGGGGTCAACCTCAGATTATTAATCTCCATTAACATAAAAATTGTATCACTTCCCTAGTGAAATTACAAAATTGAAACAAAGAAGAATAGTATGTAAATACATCATCAAGAGAATCAATTGAAATCTAGATTATCTCTACATGCATTCCTACCTCATCAATTTTTTTCAGACATATAAATACATGCAGCTTTTTCATTTAAAATTTGAAAACAAGAAAAATAATATCAACTTTGCCAGTCCATTGTAATGTGAGAATTACAATTTCCGAAGACCAGACCCCAAAAAAGAGAGCAATTCATTATCTTTCACTTTAAAATGTTTGACACAATAAAAAGAAATAGTTCATAATTAAAACTTCACAAAAAAGAAATGTCTTATCACCCCAGGAGGTAATAGTTGAATAATTCTATGTGCAAGCTTTGGAAAACCAATTTGCACAAGAAGTTCATGAGCTCCATAATTTGACCATAATGGAAAGACAACAGATCAGGTGTGTATGAGTGTGTGCAGGTAGACAACGAATGGTCATCTGCTCTTAAAGGCAAGCACCACCAACATAGGTCAATTGAATTGAAGTCAAGAATTCATTCCCCAAAATATTCAAATGCAAACCACTGGTTGAACTATGTTTTTAAAACGTTGATAGATAAACAAAAGAACAATGAATCAAAATCTCACAACAAGCAATAAGCACTGTACAAGTACATAGCAGTCTCACACGAACCAAAAAAAAACGATTAGATGAACAATAAATCTACATTTACTCAAAAAAGGGAAAAAAAAAATCAAACTCAAACCATCTCAGATAGCAAAAAAGAAAACAGATCACGTTTCAATCATAATTCAATTAGAAAATTAAGCGAATTATACCCATGGTTGCGATCTTGCGTTCTAAGCGTTCGAGGACAGGGGAAGCGGTTCTGATCTGAGCTCTAAGACTGACAGGCGATCGCCAGTCAACACCGTGACTCCACCGGAGAGCAGATGATCGGAGCGACGACGAGAAGCTCCGCGATCGAAAACTGACGCTCGAGAGAGAAGAAAAACGAACCGAATCCTGCTTCGCTGAGGTTCTAGAAGCGACAACAGATGAAAATGACGGAGCAGAAGCAGATAAGGTGGAAGCGGTGCGGATTCTACAAGCTCTCAGTATCGATGATGATGATGAGCAGTATGTGGGCAAATACATGACGATTTAAAGATGCCTCTTGTTATTATTGTTACAACCAAACCCTAGGGAGCAGTACAAAATCCCTTTTAATTATGTCAATCTATATAGATACAGATGTGTGTATGTATAGATGAGTGGGAGCTGCGAAAGTGAGCCGAGGAATGTGACTGACATTTGGCAGCTAGTGAAGAGGGGTGGAGTTTTGATAAGGTGAGATGAGGCGTAGGCAATGTGAGATGTGAGTAGAGTGTGGAACGTTGGATATGCAGTTGAGGGAGATTAACGGTTGGGATTTAAGATATCCACAAGCGTGAAAAGAGGATAGTTTACGACTTTTTTGTTTGACCGTCTTATTTTCCGCTTTTTGTTTGAAAAAAAGGAATTGTTAAAGAGATGAAAAAATTGATTGTAAACCATATTTGTTTTCTTTTTTCGAAAAAATAAAATAAGTGAATTTGATCTCGTTTAATTTATTCTAATTACCATGTTTAGGTGGTAAATAAATTATTCACTAATGTAATTTGCCACCTAAGCACGGAACTTAACATAAATTAAGTACAGTGCTATCATTACTCATAAAAAGAGTTTCTAATTTTTTGTATGCTTAAATTTGATGACAAATTATTAGGGAAAAATAAGATTCTTCTAAAATCTAATTAGTTTATCTAAATGATTAGACTAAATCAAAATGATATGCTTGCGTCACGTTCAATCTATGCCTATTTTAAACCACTAAATCAAATTAGTCTACGAGCCGAGCCATATTATCTAATGTTTAAATGGGTCAAGTTATCCCACGCTTGATATATACCGCTATTTTTGTTATCACTAAACTCTCATTATATTGTTAGACGACTCATATTTCACTAAAGTGAATTATTTATCACCTACCTTTTTTTTTTGTTGACGTACGAACTCGCAGCCGCTACTCGTGAGTGCGCACTGGGTAAACCTCACTCCATGTGTAATAGCTCGCAAACCACACAGGAGAGATAAACCGCACTAGGCAAGCACTGTGCGACGGGCTCGACCGAGGAAGTGTTGGCATGTAATTCGAACTCGTGACTTTCGGTCTCCGCGTATTTATCAACTACTTTGATGAAGTATCAATACTTAACACGCCCAATATTTGAATATGGTTTGGAGGTGTTTATAAATAAATAAAAATAAGTAGTGAATAAGTGAATAGTTTTTTGAATATCTCAAAATGTATAAATAAGTGATGTAAACGTTAATAAACATATTTCAAAACTTAAAAATTGAATACCAAGAATATTAAAATTATGAATGATATTTATTTAGCCCACGTTAACAAAGCATTTTTTGTATTATAAGTTGGTCAAATTTTATTTTTAACTATATATTTTATTGAATTTTTCACTTATATTTATTTTTTAGTTACACATTTTATGAAATCCGTTAACTTACAATTTAAAAAAGTTTTTTGACACTCAGATTACGTCATGGCATGCGATTTCTCTCGTGGCTGCCGCACTCTGCACTGTCCCACAGAGTGAACGTGGAGTGCACAATTTCAACTTTAATAATTTAAATGAATTGTTAATAATTCCTAGGTAACATGGCATATATTTTATAATTAAACTATTATATTTTAAATTTTTTATTAATCACTTATCTTCTATGCTCAATTTAATTTTACATTCTGAAAAAAATTATTTTCACATTGCTCCATAAGGACCATGGAAGTGCTAAACGTTTTAAATCAATTTAAAGGTTTATCATTCATCGATGGAACTTAATTTAGATAATAAAAAAATCTAAGATTATGAATTAATAAGTATCTAGATTTTTTTTTTAATTACTGTTATATAAGTGTTTCGCCTTTTGAAAATTTGATAATATTTAGTTTTCATATTATAATACATCTTAAACTAGCAAAGATTTTGATTGAATATATTTCGACAACACCGACCAAATCCGCAAAGAAAATGTCACCTTAATCTACCAAATTAACTACCATTCGATTAGATTACTTGTCAGGCTGGGCCTTGAGCAGATACCCAACATTTCTTGATCAATAAAATTATTTTTTCGTATCATTTTAAGAACATGGTCGATTTTTTTTATAAAAAGAATTTAAAGTTCGTTTCTCTATTGCCTAATTGTATTGGGATATATTATGCGCTGAAATAATTATTATCCACATCAACTCCACATCAGTCACCAAAAGGCTCCACAGTGCCCGCATGTGTCTTTGTCCAATTATTTGACCCTTGATCGTCGAGAGTGATCAACCCGAGAATGGCGCTAAGCCATCGAGGCTTACTCGAGCCTAAGAGCTAAAGGTCAATATTTGGACAAAAAAAATGAGATTAGGCCTCATCAAGGACTTCGGCCCGAGGGCTTCAGACTAACTGAGGTTGAAAGTAATTTTAATGGAAAGGCCGATAGAATCAACCTGAATTTCAGTGCACTAAACATGTGTAGATATGGATTTATTGGACAAACGTCACAAATACACAAGCTCAAACAAGCTTTGGAAACGTAGCTTAATCATGATTGTTATTTAATGATGAAACGACATAAAAATAAACTGAGGTGCCCCTGAAAATTGCACAACTAAAATAGGATCGAAAAAAGCACAACTTTGAGATCTCAACTTCCACTCTAAAAACTCCATTTCTCTTTGAAACATGCCTCGAATTGAAGAACATCTAGGGTCGACTATCACGGAGATTGAAAAAATATCATTGATCGGAATCACCATTTCCAATTGAGAGAACACTGGAATCTTCATCTTTCCTAACATACTACTTGACTTCACCCAAAAAAAAAAAAAAAAAGCGCGCACACACACAAAAAGGACAACCAAAATTTTGGCAAAAAATTACTGTTTGCCCCAGTTTAATTCAACTTGAAAAGGGAATTAAAATTTAAGTCAAAGTCAACAATTAATTATAATCACATATTTTATGAGATCTACAACTTTTTAACAATACATTTCATCAACTTTTATTAAAATCTATTAAAAACTAAATTTTTTTTTCTAATCCAAACATAGGTATTATATATTTTTTTAGGTCAACGTGATGTTCCCCAAGTACATTATGTTCTACATTTTTCTCAATTCTTTCTATGCCAATGTGTGTGCAATTTGAATCTTGAAATCATTATAAAATATGATATACTTAGTATAGATTTTTAATTTTTGTTTTATAATTAAAAGTTTTAACAAAAAAATTACAAAAGAAAATTACAACTTGACTTAAACTCGTCATTTTATAAAAATATTATATTCTTTCTTGAATGCACGTATAACAATTCCAATTTTCATTGCTTTAACGATAAATAGTATTAAATGGAGACTTTACAAGGAGTGTTCTACAATATTGAGAGAGTCGGAATACATTGTTATGAAAATTGTGACAAGTAGAAATTATAAGAAAAGTGGTATAATACAAACTTGCTAGAATCTACCACCTAAATATGTATGTAGAGGATTCTACAGAATTAATCTGTATAATCAAAGTGAATTTTACCATTCAAGGAGGTATAGCTATATAAAGCTTAGGTAGCTTCATTTATAAACTATCCAAATTGTCTTCAAACTCTTTTTTCTACATATTCATTTTCAAACGTACATTCTCACAATAAAATATTCTGCACGTAAATCAAACAAATTTTTCTACTTTATAACTATGCATTCTCTGAAAAAACATTATTCAAAACTTTATTTTTCACAATTAATGTTTGTCAAGCATGGGATATGCGAGTTTTAGCATTGTTGTAATATTTTTCATCAATAATTGTTAATGAATGTGTGTTCGGATTCGTTGTGGATAGTATAGTAAGTAACTTCGTAAGAATCATGAATATGTTGACATTCCTATTAGTCAACTATAATAATGATGTTGGTAATAATGTAGAATTAGGCATGATGCGTCAAAGTTGCTCAAGTTGTCTCCAATTACTTCATTGTCGAATTCGAAATGGCTTATTTCATCCGACAACTTAAATGGACACATAGTTCAAGACCCTATATATTTTGAGAAAATATCTTAAAATCGAGATTTCTTTCAACTCTCCCGTGTAATCATTTACCTTCACCTTTGTTAATTTTTAAGTCTGTCAAACATAAAATGGTGTCATTGGCTATCAATAATGATTATAAAATTGATGACCCACAACTAATAGAAGGGTTATTGCATGAGAAACATAGTCTTCAACGTTAGACGCTCAATTTAAGATTGAAGATCCGACTATCAAATATATTTAATGATTTTCAGTAAGATTCGATCTCCCTCGACGTGAGAGGTTCTCTCATTATATAGAACCAAAATCACAACTAAATATGATAACAATCAATTACAATATTAACTAATGATCACAACTAAATATGATAACAATCAGTTACAATATTAACTAATGGTAACCTATAATTTAAATATGACAAAAAAAATCTATCTATATATAATACAATTATAATGGTAATATAAACGTCAAGCTGTAACATTCGACGATTTCTGTAATCTTATTTAACCTCATTAACACCGACATAGTAAGACGTAACTACTTCAATAACTCAGCACATATTTTTCCGTCCAAGTTATAACGAACCCCAAAGAAGGAATTTCTTTGTTGTTCTCAAATTTTTTGTTCTTGGGGAAAAAGGAATTCTCATTTTGATGGAGAGGGAAATTCTTAATCCTCTTATTCATAGATCTATTTTATTTTTTCTTACTTCATGGATTTATGACCCTAATTATAGTGAGTTGCGGTTTGAGAATTTTTATGTTATGACAGTTTAAGATTTGAGCTTATAATTTTTCTTTCTTTTATTGAAAACTAAGAATTCCATATTTGGCATATTTGTGTTTTTATTGGTGACATTAGAGTCAATTTCACGTCTTGATGTCTATCTCACTACTCACGAAGAGCTTGAATCATTGCTGGAACTAGCTTGAGAACCTCGTGTCTGCACTGTACATTTGGATGGCAAAGTGTAGGCAATTTTGGGAATAATGAGGACCTGTAAATAAGACCCCGTCAATTGGTGTGCATAGGTGCAGTAGGTTTTAAATGCAAAAAAAAAATGTTTTTAAAAGGACAAAAATCGATTATTGCAAGCAAACAACTTGTGTGAATCTATCATTGTGTGAAAGATTTATAGAATTTGATTAAGATTATCTTCACTACACGCATTATTAGAAAAATAATTATACTACATGTAAATTATCTTTTAATTAGTTTTAAATTTTTTGAAAATAAAGAGCATGTCAAAGTTAATGTAGGGAAATGAATTTACATTTAGCATTAGTGTTTAAAAAATGAAGATAGCATTCTTCATTATTTGAACATTTTTGTATGATAGGCAAATGGTGATCGAGATGATAAAATGCGAGACATAAATTATGTACATAAATTTTTATGAAGATTTCATTCCAAATAGTTTACTAATAAAATCACAACGTAAGAATTTTTGTCAGAGATGATTAAAAGTTTCCTTTCGATAAAATTAAGTTGTTGTCTATTTCAAGCGCTAAAATGTAACGAAATTACAATTCAATGTAATAACATATTATTGAAGGAGTCTTTTGGAAGTGATAATTAAAAAAAAAAATTATCTTAATAAATTTAAAATTTCTGTACTTTTTGCATATCTTGAAAAAATAAAAAATACATTAATAAAATTACATCAATAATTAAATAAAAATTAATAAATGATTTAAGATTTTGAATTTATTTTCATTCATAATAAATGTTTAACATAAACTTCGTTAATGAACAAAGAAAAGAAACCATAAAATTTATGTTAACTATAGAAAACTTTACTGAAAATAATATGTCCACTAAAATAACTTGTCTGTTGGTATGCTTATTTATAAATATAATCTTAAATATTCACATAATATCGTAAGATAACTTAATAAAATAATTTTAAAATGTGAAGTAACTAATAAATACTTATCTTATAGTATTCAACCACCAAAGCGCCGTAGATATTTATCATCTATTGATGCCATCATATACGATATAGTTTTCATCATTTCTAATAAATATGCATAAGTGATTGTCGATTCTATAAGTGTTTGTGATTCGGTCTACATTACTAACAATAACAATATTAACATCACTCGCGTGTTTTTTGTAGATTTCGTCGGTTCTTTCTTTTTAATTTTTGATGTACGAAGTATAACTCCAAATATGAGCAATTTTTGTATAAGATCCCTTTTCAAAAGTTGGAATAATTTAAACGAAGAAAAAGTAAAGTTGAAATAATTAATGTCTTGTTTTAAACTTGTGAACATTCTTTTTAAAAGGTTGGCTCGGTAAAGTTCAATATGGTCTCCTACACTTTTGTCATTTTGTCTCTGTAATATCTCTTACTCAGTATGCAATTTCATTATCATATTATTTTTACTAGGATAATGCAAGAGGTACTCAACATTCATCACATTTTTATAGCTTAAAAATAACTTTACGTGAACTTTGAATAAATTAATAAGTTATTCATTAATCGATATATTAATAATTGTCTATGGTAATAATTTTGCTCATTCCTAGTAGAGATTTTACTGTAACTTAAAATCTATTAGTGTGTTTGATGGATATTATTGAGGAAATAATGTATTTTAAATAGTGATATGATGGGAAATATGTGGTTAAAAAGGATGGAAAATTATTAATGTGATGGAAAAATATTATGCTACTGAAGAATGTGTGGTTGAAAATGAGTTTTGAAAGAATGTATTTTGAAAGAATGTGTACCAAACATGTGCTATATATAACTAATTACAGAAATTTTTTAATTCATTAGAATCTGAAAATGTCCCTAATTTTTTTGTTTGGCTACTTTGGTCCTTTAAATTTTCCTTTATCAGGAAAAAAAACCACCTAACCGGATCTTTGTAATCGGAGGACCGCTTCAACATGACAACCCTCTCAGTTCACCAATCTTCCTCCGAACAACCATTTCGTCGGAAAAGCAAAGCTTCAACTGAGTTCCTATCCCTTTAATGTCATTCTTCAAATCGTCATAAAAAATCCTCCAAATCCCACAAAACACAATGTATAATTTTTCTCTTTTCCCAATACTCTTCATGAAGGGAAAAAAAATTGTTCCCACACAATGGAGATGAAGAAGAAACTAAGAATGAAAATAAGAACACCGAATTAAAGATGAAGGCTTAAACATGAATATCGTTGTCTTTAAAAGATATTTGCCACCTCTCGGATTGAATTAATACTTAAAGGGATATCGGCAAATGATTTGAAGGATTAATCGAGTTTTCTAATATAAAAGACACCTAATCACTTAGTATTTTCTATCAAAACTTCAAGAACACGAAACAAAATTTGAATATGAAGGAAAAGGGATTTTTATCTTTCTTGTGGAATTTGATTTGATCCCAAGTAGTTTTTTATATATTTGTATTGATCATTAATTACATATTTATAGACCTCAATCAATACTATACGAAATAGTGCCAAAACATGATGAAAGATGGCAATTTCATCCAAAAAGATACCATATTTCAAGTTGAAGGCCGCAGGGGTTGTTCAATGGCAGTGCGTACAAGCCCTGCAAGTCAGCTTCCACTTTTTGTTCCACACCCTTTTTATTGATTTTGAACAACAATTTCAACAATTCCACACTTTTTCAATATTCAATAAAATCTCATATTCAAAATATACAATACTCATGCATAAAGATTAGATATCTTTCGATTTCAATTTAACCGTAGTGTAATTCAAATAAAGTAAAGTCGAAATTAAAGATAGCATGAAAGCTTTAAACCAATTATTCCTTATGACAATACTGGTAAGAAGACACACAAAAGTATCACATGTTGTCAAGTTCCTCAATCTCGTTTAGTGCTAATATAGTCTTGCGCTTATCCTATTCAACGAACTTTTAAAAGAGAAACTCCAACTCTCTATTGAGGTAGCACCACCACAAAGTTCATCTAGGTGAATTCTTCCAGTATCTTTATTACCTTTAGAGATACATGTACTTTGGTACTGAATTTCATTAAGAACTTAAAGCTCAACCCTTATTCAAGTAACAACCAACATTATATTATTAGGATAGGATTATTGCGAATTTTATAATGTTGAAACTATTAACATATTGAATGACTTATTATTATCATTTGAATCCGTGAATTAATTGTTAACTAATGACGGTAGGGTTGCCATCATTAGTGAATCTTTTATTTTAAAAGTTTCAACTCCATCTTACTTGGAGTAGATATTACTAAATTTCTATTTAGAGGTTTAGTTGAAGGATCCGCTAAGTTCTCTATTTACTTAACATAATTTAGGGAAATTATTCAACTTTTGATTAATTTTCTTATTTAGTTATGTCTTGACTCACATATTGTAAAACCAAAAGAGAAAGAGGAGGAGAAGAAGAACAAGAAGAAGAAATTCATAGAAGAATTTAATTATTTTACATGCTATGTTTTTATTATTTTGAAAAAAAAATTGGGAAATTAAAGTGGGATATGTATTAATTCAATTTTACTTGGGCCAAATATTTAGATTTTTATAAATCGATGATAAGTATATCAATATGGAGCTCGTTGAATGGCTCGTAATTAATCATGTATATTGGATTCAAGAAAAAGTTAACTTGGATAAACGAAGTCTAAATTATTGAAATTTAAAGAAATTATTATTAATTGATTTTGATAAATTAAATATTTGGTTTGAAATGGGTAGAGCCACGTGTAGAGTGAGATAGAGATAATGTGGTTTGTTTTTTTGTTGGATAAGATAATGATGAAGTAGAATATTTTTTATAGTGACCTTTGCATGGTGGTGCACGGCTCTATGTAACTCTATTCTACCAAAAATTCAATTGTCCTTTTTTAACTTAAATACTATGCATTTACTTCTGTATTCTCATATAAGAATATACATACGGACACGACTGCAGTAGTAGGTAAAAAATAAAAATTGTAAACATACTTTCTCTTTCTTTTAAAATTTTATTGATCAAGCGATGTAGGATTACGAGGTACAAGTGGTTTGTCCCGTTTAATTTATTTATTCATGTTGATAAGTATTATGTTAATGAAAGTTATGTTATGATATGATATGTATGTTATGGTCATTTTGGTATCAAAGATATGATATTTATTGAGCTCTTACCGATTTCTAAAAATATGATATGATGGTATGATATTTTTGAAGCGTGGTTTAATATTTTTATTCGAGATTGCACAAAATATTCGCGTACTATTGAGTATTCCCATGTATTCACCATTTTCCATACTTCTCACATATTAGAACGGGTTGTTGGATGGCAGGCGATAATGTGCAGTCATTGTGATTGGATTCATTGGACTTAGTAAATTAAATTCGGTGTAACGTGACTATAGATTTTATTTTCAGTATTTGCTTTAGTTTTATTATTATGTGGATTTGTTATTTA
>CAIGRP010059155.1:0-13257 GCA_903798385.1 Fraxinus cuspidata | reverse complement strand
TAAACTTTTCGTGCAAGATTGCTCCTATGCAGTATCATAATCTTGATTGAGGGATTTGAAAGTGGAAACTTATCATATTATGTAACCATTTTAGACCATTTCAATAAAATTCTAGTTGATTTTTGACTCTTCTAGTTGAAGACTTCTCCCATTCCATTCTGTTTCTTTCAGTGAATGCAGTATCATAATCTGCAAGAGAGTTGGGATCGATAAAAAAAAGGTGGGATATTGTTCTGTGTACTATATTTGCTTGCATCCAACTATATTAATGGGTTATTTGACAAAGGTTTTGATAAAAGCTTTAACGAATTTTGATAAAAGTTGACGAAAATTGATATTCTCTACATTATGCCCCTATTGGGTCCCATTTTTAAAACTTGTTTTCTTAATGTGATCCACGGCATTTCAATTATATATTTCATCAAGTTTTATTAAAATTTACTAAACAGGGCTACATTTGCTTTGCATCCCACCACATTCTCAAACTCAGTTTCTATCACATATTTTTTTCTTTTTTACTTTTAACCACACATCAAAAAAAAAAAAAACTCTACCAAATAGGATCATATTAACAAAGTTAAGCTTCCAAAAATTCTAGTTACGAAATCCCAAACAATATTCTTGTCCCTTCTATCCTCTATTACTCCTTAGAAATGACTTCATCTTCTTCTAAAGTTCACTTCTCATCCTCCACCCTGTAAATGACAAGAATTATGTGAGATAACTTTAAAGTCAATTTCCGCACTTGATTTTTCAAATCTTCATTCTTATTTGAAGCTGCTACAAATTCCAAATTTAATATCTTAATGCTGCACTATTTCATTTAAATAGTAAGTAGGAGCTACGAAATTTTATCATTACTCTTTAATCCATATCAAAGACTAACATAATATGGTTCAACAATATATATTTTCTCCTATTTATCATGTTACGACTCATACAAGATCCTTGTTTGAATTTTGGTGTGACCCGAATTCTTT
The DNA here is from genome assembly GCA_903798385.1 of Fraxinus cuspidata. Taxonomy (NCBI): domain Eukaryota; kingdom Viridiplantae; phylum Streptophyta; class Magnoliopsida; order Lamiales; family Oleaceae; genus Fraxinus; species Fraxinus cuspidata. The sequence goes on along the minus strand of CAIGRP010059155.1, from coordinate 12,277 downwards.
ATTGAAATAATTGAAGAATTCTAATTGAAGTGCACGTCAAAATGAATTTAATTTGGAATGCTATTGAAGTCTTCTACAAGTTGAAATTCTATTTTAAAGCCATATTGGTAGTTTGCTTGGAAAATGACTTTGAGATGAAGAAAATAACTTAGAGCGAAAAAAAAAAAAAGAGAGACAGAACGCCTGGCGCTGCGGCGCCGGGCATGGGGAACTGCAGCGCCGACACCCCTGCCTATTTTTTTGGTGGCGTTTTTAATTCCTGTTTTGGGTTTTCTTCATCATCTAGAACTCCAAAAAGAGATTCCTATATATATATATATATATTCCACATTGTATCTTCAAAAAATATAAATTCAACAATATCTTGAGAAGTTTTGAGAATATATGATAGTTTAGCCTTGGTAATTACTAGAACTTCAAATTGTAGCACCAGATTCATGCTGTGGCAGGTTAAGATGCGAGAGTACTCACACAAATAGATTTTGATGATGTGATGTTGGGAATTGACAAGATGCCCGCAACTTTGACCGCAGAAGAGAAATTACAGAAGGATAAGAAGACACTTCTTCATATTCATCTTCATGTCTCGAACATCATTTTTCAAGACGTTGTGAAGGAGGTTTCAGCAACTGCGTTATGGTTGAAATTGGAGCGATTGTGCATGACCAAAAATCTAACAAGCATATTGTATATGAAGCAGCGATTATACCCTCATCGCATGGCAGAATGTGGATCATTGGAAGATCGCCTAGCTGTACTTAAGGAGATAGTTGCTGATTTAAAAACTTTGGAAGTAAAGTATGATGAAGAAGATTTGACATTGATCTTATTGTGTTCATTGCCCGATTCATTTTCTTCATTTAGAGAAACGATCTTATATAGTCGTGATACTCTCACCATAGATGAGGTGTATGATGCTTTGTTTTCCAAAGAGAAACTGAAGCATCTGGTTTCTGAGGCCAGAGAGGAGAAGGCATGGTTGCTCATGGTGGTTTTGGAAGGGGCAAATCGAAATCTAAGTTCAATAATCAGATTTGTAACTACTACAAGAAGATGGGCACATTAAGAAAGATTGCTACAAACTCTAGAATAAAATAAGATTAGCTACAAATCTGAATGGTAAGCAATCAGATACATCGGGCGAAGCAAACCTTGTAGAGAACAATGTTAATAAGGGAGATCTTTTGGCTATTTCTGATGTCGTGTCTAAACTAGAGGAGGATTAGATTCTGGATTCAGCATGTGTGTTTCATATTTTAATAAGGATTTGTTTATTACATATGAAACAGTTTTCAAAGGTGTCATAGTTATTGGAAACAACGCACCTTATCGAATTGCTAAAAATGGTAAGGTCAGATTGAAGGTAATGAATGGGACAATTTTCTCACTTGGCAAGATTCGACATGTTCCAAATTTGAAGAAGAATTTCAATTCATTGTCTATCCTTGATTCAAAGGGTTATGAGTTCGTTGGTGGAGATGGATCATTGAAGGTTTGCAAGGGTGCCCAGGTTATATTGGAGTGAAAGAAAAAATCACAGTTATACATCTTGCAGGGTTGTGTAGAATCTAGAAGAGTCAATCAGCACAGATTCAGTATCGTGGTGGACATTCAGTTTCATACAATACCTTTAGGTTTTTATATGAGGTCGAATTTGAAGAATACTGCTTAGTTGAGTTCAGAAGATATGGATAATGTCGTTTTGCTACCGTTACCTGCGGTGTCATCGTATTCAATTGCTAGGGACGGATCCAGTGGAGAAAGGTATTTGGATGCTAATTTTGTTGGGCATACTTTAATCGTACTAGAAGGTATACAATCTACCAAGAGGCCTTCTGTAAAAGTATATAGGATTGATTCTGCTCCAGGGTATGTTACAGCCCTGGTTGGTAAATTTTAAAATCTTTATGATATTTTGTGAATCTTAGGTAATTTTACAGAGTAGTGCTTGGATTTATTGGTAGATGTGGAGTATTTTGTGTTTGTTGGAGAAATTAGTTTTAGTTATTATTGAAGAGTTCATTTCATTCCTTGTAGACGGATCTTCTTCTCCAGGTGGAGAAACTTTTGGAGCTTTATTCGTTGTAGCGGAATTCATGTCAAGGTGAAGATAGTTAGAATTTTGGTGCGAATCGAATTCCTTGTTGAAGCAATTGAAGTGCACATCAAAAAGAGTTCAATTTGGAATGTTGTTGGAGTCTTATTCAAATTGAAATTCTATTTGGAAGCCATATTGGGAGTTTGGTTTTAAAAAAAAAATTGAGATGAAGAAAACAACTTGGAGCGTAAAAAAGGATAGAATACCTGGCATTGCGGCGTAGGCATCCCTGCGTGTTTTTTTTTTATTTTTTTTTTGCCTCAAGCGCTACAGCGCCAGCCCCTGCACCGGAGCGCCCGGAAAGTGGCGCATGGTGTTTTTAATTCTGTTTTTCCAGATTTTATGTCTTCTTCTTCATCTAAAACTCCAAAAAGAGATTCCTATATATTCCACATTGTATCTTCACAAAATATATATTCAACAACATCTTAAGAGGTTTTGAGAACATATAATAGTTTAGCCTCGGTGATTACTAGAACTTCAGATGAATTGTATATTTCTCCATTATTGTTCATAAGTCAATAAAATCTCCAAATTTATCTGCCATATTTCTTGTCTTTTATTATTCTTTTGCTTATGATCATATATTTCGTATTTTGCCATACAATTTCGATATTTCAATCATGAATTACAACAAGTGGATCGAAGAAATACATACTTCTTAACAAGTGGTATCATAGCATTGGTATCATAGCAATCCCGTCGGTCTTTAACTCCTAAATTTCATTTCTTGAGAAACTGTTAATGATTCTTCCATATTAACAATTCTGAGTACCAGTATTGAAAAACTGAGAACACTACTATATATACGCAATGACATTCAAAGCTAAAGGGAATTAATTAATGTAAGAACATATATTACTTTTTCAATTTTTGCACAAAATCTAAATCCTTAGTCTCGTGATAATAGTGATATAAAAGGCCATCCTCCTCAATGATCCACATAAATTTGGTAGCACACCTTTCAAAATCATGTTAACATGAATACGCGACAACATGGTGCCAATTTGGATCATTACACATTGCATCACAGTAAAATAGACTAGTTACCCTAAAGATTAACACTGAAACTCCAGTCAGCGTCAAAGTCTTCAAGTATTTAATGAAAACCAAGTTCATTATCTCGGAGTCAAGGTGGATATGCAAAATCTTTCCATGTCCTAGATGATTTACAGCGCTTATACCGACTCTATCTAGCGCCAGTAATTCAGAAAACCTCAAAATCACAACAAAAAAAAAAAAGATAGCATATATTTTGTATCCAAGAAAGTTTTTCGTCATTATGGACATTTGTCACTGCTTCCCAAAATGAAATGGCAACGACTCCCCTTATTCTTTAATAGAGGTTGGGGTGGGGTTCAAATCGTCATGCAAAGAGAACACGAGACTAGCTACCTCTCTTCTACTTTCAGTTTGTTCATTCTTGATTTTTCCTTTTTGTTCAATTGTGATCCAAAATCTTTTGATAATTAATGTTTCGGTTGAAGAAGGTTTTGAAGAAGTAAAAATATAAATTTGGGACTTTAGGGATAGAGATTGAGAGCCGAAGTGCCCAATTCGAATGCCTAGGCTCCTATTGGGTGCGAAAATCGGATTTGGAACAGAGATTCAAGGTCTGAGCACAAAACAGGGTGTTGTTTCAGCAGCTCACTAACCACGAGCTTGGGCGCCACTATTGTTCGGCTCAAACTCCGTTTCTTTATTCTACATATTTTGATATGCCCTTTCCATCTATAACACTATTGTCAAGGTTTGACATGTACTCTATATATAGTTGACTTTTCATTGTAATAGAAAAAAGTTAGACAAAGATTAGAACACATTGTAAACACAATATTCATTGTATTCTTTCTCTAGTCAATTCTCCTCATTTGCCAATCTCATGTTTTTGTGTTGTGATTGTTATTCATATTGTGCCACATATCTCGTCTATTTCTAACACTTTTTTTTCATACTAGTAGTAAGCACGTGCGTTGCAAATCTTATGTATCGGATGAATGATGCGCGTAATGTTTTTGAAGTACTGATACTATTTTGATAATAGATGAGTTATTTAATATTGTTAAGGAAATTTTAAATTGTTAAAAGAATAAATGTGAATAAAGTTTTTATGAAATGATGTATATAACATTAAATGGTAGAATAAACTGAATGTAGTGTTTTAATAATAATAGCACTTCTTTGTACACAATATTTTTTGTCAATGTCCCACAACTTTTCTTCTTTTATTTTTTGTTTTTATCAAAACTTTTGTTGTTTGCATTGAAATTTCGCGAGAAAGTATGACAGGTAATTGCTCATGAGAGAATATATGTTCAGAAATGTATATTCCAACAATAGTCACTGTTTGTCTAATATTATATTTAACACGTCACTGCGTAAATCTATCCATTGTTACACGTAAACTAATTATTGCACTACACAATACTATTCCCCTGTTTGGGCTCTATTAAAATGTGTTTTGAGGAAAATATATTTTGAAATAGTAATTTTTTAAGAATGTGTGGTTAAAAAAAGAAAATTTTTGAATTTATATGTAAAATTATTTTATTGAAGAATGTGCAATAAAAAAAAGAAGAAAAATAATAATACATTTCGAATAAAATGGAGCCCAAACAAGGGCTATAACTCATCACATATTTAAAATAACAATAGAATGGACTACTAAGATGTGTGACTTTACTATACGTGTTTGCAATATTTTTTAGTATTAATTTAATGACGAATTATAAAATATTATTGTCATTCAAAAATGTTTCTTAAACATTAAATTGTTGGACTTAATCATAGGAAAACTGCAATTTGCATGTTATTTCCGAAATTTTGAAAAGTAAAAGTCTTGTTATGGATTATTATTTAACTAATTGCACAAACAGTAACGTAGATAGAACCGAAGTTTGAATATATTTTGATTTGTCCACAACACAAAAACATATAAGATTGGTTTGATACCATTTTATTTTGTATAACAATTTCATAAATCGTTGATCTCAAATAACAAATTGATGTATAAAATATTTCAATTTATTATTAAATTTCACTATAAATCATTTGACAATTGAAGTCATTTAGTCAGTATTATACACTCATAAATGTTTCATATGCCAATATAATAGAAAAAAACTCAAAAACCAATCAATATATTAATATAACAACAATCATATAGAATAATAACTAACTACATAAAAGTTAAACAAAGCATATAGTTAGTACCTTATGAGATGAAAATCGGCATGGGACAAAATAAGCCCCATGTCCTTCTCTATTTTCTCACATACATCAAAAGCTTACTCCATTAATGAATTCAAGCTCACCAAAGCCTACGCTTCAACGTATTCAAATATTATTATGTATTTGAGTTACATATAAAATGAATGTAAATATTGGTTTTAATGGAAAAAAAAAATGAAGTGTGTTTACATGTAGGGTGGATTAATGGTAATGTTTTTAATGAAACATCAAGGTCATTAAGACCCAAGATTAAATAACATAGTTGACAAAAAATAAAAAATTTAAGGACAAAATTGTAAACCAAATGAGGGTATGTTGTTCTTATTGCTAAATATATAGGGTAACTATATTCATACCACAATTTTTATTTCTTGCATCACATTTTAAATATATTTAATATTCTTAATCTTTTCTCATTATAGCACTTGTGCCCTGATGATTTTTCATGTCATTTTTATCCTCAAACTTTTCATTAGTTAATATATTTTGTATTTGATAATATTTTTATGCCCAAAAGTCCGTTAAAATGGCATAAAATAACATACTTTTTCATCATATTTTTAAAAATATATAAATAAAAAGTGTGAAAAGATATTTTTTCCATATATTTTCCTTATTTCAAAGCATGAAAATAAAATATTTTGATATAAGTCATCATCAAGGACGAGACATACTAATTAATGGAAGATTGAATATAAGAATTCGACGGAAAAAAGTTAAAAAAATAATTGCTATAATGATCAAAGACTAAGGGGTTTAACTGCAAATAAAATATGGTGTAGCAAATAAAAATTGTAGTGGCAATATAACTACCCAAATATGTATAAAGGTAAAATTTGTATTTAAAAATTTCTTCTCAATCCTTCCTTTTTATATATCGTAGATAATTGCATTTACTTTAATATTAATATGACAATATTATTATTGTGGCAAAACTGGTAATCTCATAAAAGATTGCTTCAAGAAAATATTTGACATGAAAGGAAAATTTGATACAGATGGGTCTGCAGATATTGCCTGCAATAATGAATCTGAAATACAAGGAGTTGTCCTTGTCACTGAAACTAAAAAGGAATTTGAATGAATGGGTGTTTGATTTTGGTTGTTCCTTCCATATTTGTCCCATTAGAGAGCGGTTTACTGATTTTAATGATCTAAGTGGTGGTCAAGTTCAAATGGGTAATAATATGATCTATCAAAATAAAGGTATTGGAAACCTTAAGCTCTTATTAGAGAATAACCACATTCTTGAACTGTTTCATACAAGATATGTTCCTGAATTTAAAAAAACTTAAGTTCTTTGGGATAACTGGATGATGAATATGAAATAAGGATTCATAGAGGTCTTACCAAGATAAGTCTTAACTCAAAAGAAATAATTTCTTTTGCTAGATCCAATGGGATCTTCACACTGCAAGCTGAACCTCTAGTTGGTAATAGTTCTGTAGCTGTGAAGACTCATGATGATAAAGCCCTAATTTGGCATAAGAGACTAAGCCATATTAGTGAAAAGGGGATTAATGATTTTAAATAAATTGAAATGTTTTGGAAAGGATAATATTGAAATTCTTAAATTCTATGAAGATTGTGTTGTTGGAAAACAAAACAAATTGCCTTTCAAAACTAGAATTCATAAATACACTTCAATGCTTGAGTATTTACATGCAGACCTGCGGGGTCCTCTTTCTGTGAACACTTTAAGTATATTTAGATTCTATTTATTAATAGTGGATGATTTCTGAAGGAAAAATTGGACCTTTTTTATTTGAAAAACAAATCCGATACTTTTCAAAACTTTAAACAATGGAAACTTATGATTGAAAATCAAACTTATAAGAAGGTAAAGACACTCAGGACATATAATGGTATGAACTTTTGTAACCATGAATTTGACTCTTTTTGCAAAGAATCTGGAATTTTGAGGCATAGAACAGTAACATACACTCCTCAACAAAATGGTATTGTTGAAAGAATGAATAGAACCTTATTGGAAAAGGTGAGATGCATGTTACTTAGCTCTAGCCTTCCAAAATTCTTCTAGGGTGAAGCCCTAAAAATAGCCACTTATCTGATAAACATAATTCCTTCAAGTGCTATTGATTTTCAAATCCCCGAACACTTATGGTCTGGAGAATCTCCAAATTATTTCAAACTGAGGTTATTTGGTTATACTGCATATGCTCATCAAGATGTAGGCAAACTTGAACCTACATCTCAAAAATGTTGTTCTAATCTTTCAAAAAATTTCTTTGGTGAAGCCCTAAAAACAGCCACTTATCTAATAAATAGAATTCCTTCAAGTGCTATTGATTTTCAAATCCCTAAACACTTATGTTCTGGGAAGTCTCCAAATTATTTTAAACTAAAGATATTTGGTTGTGCTGCCTATTCTCATCAAGATGTAGGCAAACTTGAAGAAGAAACTAAGGGTTATAGACTCTAGGTAAGAGTAAAGGATGGGTTCAGAGTCATTATTAGTAGAAATGTTGTCTTTTTTGAAAGTCAATTTCCTTGTAAAACTCATTCAAGTCAAAACACTGATTATCCTACTCTTGTTAAAGAAACTACGCTAGAAAATCAAGAACATAATCATATTGAACCTAATAATTTGATTGAGGTGGAGACTACCCAAACTGAAACAGATCAGCCTTAAAATGAATTTGAAGCTGATGAACTTTTTCAAGATACTGTTCTTGAAAACTATCAATTGGCCAGAGACAAAGGTAGAAGAAATAGGTTTCCTTCTACCAGAATTAATACTGATGAATTTGTGATCTTCTATTCAGAACTTGAAATTGTTAATTCTGAACCTACAACTTTTGAAGAAGCTATTAAATGTAAAGAATCCAAACTTTGGCTGGAAGCCATGCAAGAAGAAATGGACTTTTTAATTATAAATAAGACATAGATAAACCCAAACATCAAAAAATTGTTGATTATAAATGGGTTTATAAAATTAAAGAGGGTGAACCTAATACATTGGGTAAAAGATAAAAGGCCAGACTTGTAGCAAAAGGCTTTACACAAACAGAGGGCATCGATTATAATGAAAATTTCTCACCTATTGCGAAGTATACATCTATCAGAATTCTACTGACCTTAACAGTTCATTTTAACTAGGAATTAGACTAGCTTGATGCTAAGACTGGTTTTCTAAATGGTAATCTTGAAAAAACCATTTATATGTATCAATCAAAATGTTTTGAACTGAATTCAAAATTTGAACAAGTTTGCTTGGTAAAGAAATCCCTCTATGGCCTAAAACAGGCTCCAAGGCAATGGTATAAAAAATTCTACTCATATGTTCAAAATATGAGATTTTCTAAGAGTAATTTTGATTTCTGTTTTTTCTTCAAAGGGTCAAGAGGACCTGAATCTGTTTACCTATTATTATATGTTTATGATATGCTTCTTACCTACCAAAATAGATTTGAAATTGATTCTATTAAAGAAAAACTTAAAGCTGAATTTGAAATGAAAGATCTAGGGCAACTTAAAAGAATTTTAGGCATGGAAATCCGAAGAGATAGAAAAAACTATGTTTTGTATGTGAATCAAAACTCTTATGTAAATAAAGTACCTGAAAATTTTGCCATGACTGAATGCAATTCTATGACTTTTCCTATTGCAAATCATTTCAAACTTTCTAATGAACAATCTCCTAAAAATGTTGAAGAATATGATAGAATGAGTAAAACACCTTATGCTAATGATGTTGGCTCTATTATGTACCTTATGATTTGTACCAGACCTAACTTAGATCATGGTATAAGCATTCTTAGTAGATTTATAGCCTTTCCTGGTGAAACATATTGGTTAGCTATTAAATGGATGAGAAGATATTTAAAGAGTAAACTGAACTGGGTTTAAATTTTTAAAGATGTAATGAAGGTGTTATCCTAAAAGGATACACTGACTCTGACTTTGCAGGTGATTTAGATAAGAGAAGATCTACATCTTCTTATATTTTTACTCTTTTTGCTGGGTGTGTTAGTTGGAAATCTCAATTGCAAAGGATTGTAACACTGTCTTCCACAGAAGCTAAATATATTGTAGCCTGTGATGCTGTTAAAGATGGATTGTGGTTACGCAGTCTTTTGAATGAGATTGGTTTTATAAATGAAGTAGTTAAAATCTATACTGATAATCAAAGTGCCATTCATTTAAGTAGAAATCATGTATCTCATGATAGGACTAAACATGTTGACATTGAATTTCATTTTGTTAGAAATATTTTTGAAAATGGCTTGATTAATCTGATTAAAATTCCAACTGAATTTAACCCTTCTGATTTTGGTACCAAGGTATTACCTTTAAACAAATTCAGAAACTGTTTGAAAATTTTGAATGTAACTTGAAGGTAATGGTTTTGTTTTTTGTTAGATTCTACATTTGCTTTATTTTTGTTTTCAATACAAACTGATTGCTTTCTTTCATTTACATGAACTTTAGAGCAAATGAAACAAGTAAATTTATGTCTTTGAATCCATAAAAGAATACCAAGAATAGATCAGCAAGGTGGAGCTTGTTGTTGGGCTGCATCTATATTCTGTGGTATTTGAGCATCTTGTCTTTGGGCTTTGCTGTCCATCGGATTGTAGTGTTTAATTGGAATAATCTTAGTCTTACATATGCCATGCTCTGGACCGTTGGATTGGGTGTTTTAAGGGTGGTTTTATAACCCCCTTTCTCAACTCTTCGATTCGCTATTGATTTGTATTCTAGGGTTTTCTTCTTCGTCTTCTCTCATGTGATTTTCTTTTCATCTTTTTGGGTCTCTTCGATCCGCTATTGGTTTGTATTCTAGGGTTTTCTTCTTCGTCTTCTCTCGGGTGATTTTCTTTTCATCTTTTTGGGATCTTTTGTTTTTTATCTCTATAAATATCTTAGTGATATTGGTAGTGTATTTGGTGTACATTTAGTGATTGTGAGGAGAGAAGATTGTATTAGAGAGGCGAGAGAAAACATCAGTGAAGAAATTTTTGATTTCTTTGTACTGTTCTTTGTGATTCTTAGTGGATTCGAGTATAATTTACTTAGTAGATGTTCAACGGGTGAGTAGACTGTTAAAGCTGAACATCAGGGCCCTAAGGGGCAAAATATTTTGTGTGATTTTGTTTTCTGCAAATTTTGTTTTCTCTGGCTTTTTCGTTTTTGGTACGAAGATTTTGATTCTGAGACCAACATATGCGAAATTTACTGTTTGTATTGTGTAATTGACCTAAATTTATTTGTATTTTGGTACAATTCTATTTGATTAAATGTCCATTTCGAAATTCATCTTTAATTACCGTTAAAATTTTAATCCATCTTTTTACTCATGCACGAGTTAGTTTTAGAGCGCAAGAATTTCAAATGAGACCGAAGAACTTGTGTTTAATTTGCTATATTTGAAACATTCTTCAAAGAATTTGTGGACCACATGACTTCTTTTCGCAATTAAAAGAGTTTTAAGAAGGAAACAAGGGTTTCTTGAGTCAATGTAGAAAAGTTTTGAGTGAAATTTACAACTTCTTTACTAATTTAAGATTTACTTCTGGATTTATTATCTATCTCCTGTCAAAATAGTTTGTGTTTATTTATATTTTCTTCTATTTTGATGGCGGTTAAGCATTGTGTTCACTTCGTATGAACTACTCGACCTAGACCGTATCACTAATAGAATTATTATCCTTATTGCCAGTGAAGTCTTGACCGAAAATGCAACTTACTGAAGAAGTGGATTAGATAAGCCATTCCATATTACATTTTTTAAGAATAAAGTTTAATCGAAGAGAGGTTGATATTAGAGCTATTGGAATTCCTTTAAAACCTAAAGGAAAGCTCAACAATAAATTAGGAGTAGATAAAAATTAGGGGTGTATTCGTGGATAGCAATTGTGAGTTCTACAAAATGTGTTATTAAAATTAATATTTGATTTGGAAAATAATGTTAGCAGATGAAATCCAACTTCAACAACTCATCTTGATTTTTGCATGCATGACATATCTAATAGCAACATATGCTCATATGTAGCTCACTGTTGAGATAGATAATATCATTCTTATTTTTAAGAACAATGTGGAATAATAGTCATTATATTCAAGAAAGTGTGATAAGTGGATATTATGGAGATGAATGTTGATTTTCATTGGGGATATGGACATCAATCGGAGAAAAAATGGATTATAGGTCTAATTTATTATAAAATCCTATCATATTTGTAACACCTACAAATACCATATTTTTTCTTTCAACTTTCCTAAAGTCTTATACTACGACTCTATAATATAATTTTCTCTACAAAGTTAGAATATATTTGCCAAGAGAAGGGTGTTCTTTTGATGGAGCTTTGAGTCAATTTTCTAGTGCCAAAAAGTTTCAAACTAATGAAGATTGTTATTGCAACAGTAATTGAGGACTTCCTATACTGTAGATAACTTGAATCTCTTGAGAGGGAGCGGAATTTTTGTACCATGACCTAATTGAATATTTGTTAGCTTCATATTATTTTTTGTAAATTTGTAGTTACCATTATAATAATAAGTTAATTAAATGGCTTGCAATTTTCCAAGTCATGCAAATTGTATTAATTGGGCAAACCATATTATATTTTAGTTTACAAAGTAATAACAATAATAATAATCATAATCATAATGTAACTTCATTATATACAAGTAACATTATTCTAATTCTACTGCAGCGTTGTGTAAAAGAAAACTGTTAATGTATACACACACACACACACACACACACAATGTACATGTTAGTTAGTCCTACATTGGTTAGAAAGTGAAACATTCCTCTCAAGTTAAATTATAAATAGGACGCCTCTCTTGTAAACAAATCACACTATTCAATACAATTATCTTCTCTTTGTATTGTCTTATTTTCTTTCTTAAATTCAACTAAATTATTTTACATTATGAAAAAATTAAAAGCCTTGTCCTCCCTCCCTATCCATCCAA
>CAIGRP010059149.1:0-27691 GCA_903798385.1 Fraxinus cuspidata | reverse complement strand
TTTTATTATTGAAAATAAATAATGGTATTAAAATTTTTAACACATGTAAAATTGTGTTAACAAATTATACTTTAATATAATCAAAGTCCACTACATATTTTATACACGTATCCGCGTATCTTAATTTTTTTAAAAATTTTATCGGCGTACCCTATCGTATCGTATCCGAAAAGATGACAGTCAACTTGACTATAGTTTTTTTTATTAAAAATAGAAATATATTAATTGTACAAAGTAAAAGAGTTGAAAATGTAATTCTTTACATAACTAAGAAGGAATAAGATAAATAAAAATAATAATAATATCTCCAACCCAAAGCACATGTATCAAAGAAAGGCTATTGAGGCAACTGGCAGCCTCAGAGGAAAAATAAAGATAGGAAGACCACACTATCAAACATACAAAGTGGAATAAAATGTTGTTCCCAAATATTGCTGGTATTGTTCTCAATTCAAACTGATAAAGTAGTTCTTCTGCTCTAATCACCAAAACCAAAGGTCAGCTGACTGAGGAGTTAATATAGATTCATATGAAGATGCTCCTCTAAAGCTGGAGCAAGAAATTTTTCACCTCATTGCTTGAATATCGTAGAATTTTTATGTAACAGTTTCTTATTCTGAGCTACTGAAACTCCTAAATCTAATTAACACAATCCAAACAAAGAAGAAGGAAGGACAAAGTTACGCACAGATACAACGACTTTGACCGTAGCTCCTTCACAGGAAGGCAAAATCAGGGAAAAGATGAGCATTAGGCTGTTGAGATGTAATGTAACACAAATATCAGACAACGAAAAAAATATGCACATCTAACGGGTCTTTGGTGGCAATCTTCCCAACGATCTCAGATGATGCCACTGTATTTCTTTACCTTAAAAGGAACAAAGAGTTTCGAAATTAAAAAGCTCAAAATTAACTGGCAGAGATTCATGACCAAACAAGAAAGAATAAAATAAGATTGCGCAGCTATAGAAATATGGGAATGAGCTTGTTCAATACAAGTATAGGTCCATATCGATTAAAAGGCATAAGCTTTTAGAGAAGGCGGGTAAACATGATATCAAAGCATGCAAAAGACCTGGGTCTATTTTTCAAAATATTAAATCATTCCACTTTGTATGTTTGATAGTCTGGACTCTGGTCTCCCTATCTTTAACTTTGAGTTGAGGCTGCCAGTCGCCTCAATAGCCTTGCTTTGACAGATTTTCCCATTGGGCTAGAGATAATTGTGATTTGATACCAGGTGGAACTAACTTATCTTAAACTATGTGATAAATAAATGTCATCTTCCTCTTACATAACTCTGAATTCTAGAATTTTTCATTTAAGTCATGTCAGAGTTGAACCTCACCAGTTCCTCCCAGAGTCTCCACTTCCAAGCCACCTACAACATTCTGAACAGCTGATGACTTGTCTCTTAGATAATGGATAGTAGCATCGACCTCAGTAATAATCAAACACAAGGCTTTGAAGGCATTTAGATAGCATTTTTTTTTTTTTATCCAAAACGATCTTGGTCAACGAAATACTGAATTTTCATGTTATATGGAAAAACCAATTCTTCAATCACATGGATGAACTACATCCTGGCACAGCTAAGTTTGATTTTCTTGATTGAATCATGAAATAAAGACACCAAATCAAGATAGCCCCATAGACTATCCTTTCAACGGTGTTCAACCGATGAAGACTAACAAGGTCTGCCCTCAACATACCTCTATCGAATATCCAGACATCACCTATATTCTGTACTTCAGGCCCAATAAGATCAACTTGTTATTTGTGTTATTAAGTTCCTAAAATATTTAACTTTATACAGCTTAAAATACTAGTACTATGGGCAGGGCTTGTGTTGCAAAACCCTCCTAACTCCATTTGACAGCGGACAATATCTAACACAAGCTTAGACTTAACAGGTCGCTCACCTGTAACCTCAAGTCTTCACTTAACTACTGCTACAGATATTGAGAAATGTTCCTTAGAATTATTTATCCACAACTACAAGATTTTAATTTTCAGGCCGTTAAAACCACATACTTTCAAGTAACTTTAGCTTTCTTGGAACCAACAAAACCTTTCTTGGAACCAACAAAACCACTGTACACTGACACATCAAAGATAACAAGCTCTAGGCATCACCCAATCAAATCCAGCTTGCTCCAGAACCTCAAAGCCAACTAGCAATGTCCCATGACTATGTTGCCTAGCTTCCCATGCAGTAAAAACTACATTAATTACCTTATTATTGAGCATGGAAAGAATTATGAGGTTCGAGGATGAAAAAAATTCATCTTGGTCCATGCCAGGACATTTCCCAATGTTTTCTTCCATGTTCAACCCACTCTGTTTTTATTCCTGATTCAGATTCATCATCCGAACTTTTTGCTTTTGGTGTCAACCACGACTATATTGATAGTACGGAAGAATCTATTCTTTAAATATCTACTGCTTGGCGCATACCTTCACATACAGATACTGAAAAAAGAGTATTTTGCAGGACGTGATAACAATGATTAAGCTTTTAAGTTAATTAACTCCATCATCATTTTTACAGTTGAATAAGATTGTATATGAAATGCATAACAGCTAACACTATATGACACCGAAAATATATTTATTCTTGAAGGAGTTCTATACTTAAGCAGAGTAGACAGCAGTTTTTTGAAATTCTTCAGAGAAGAATGTGACTAGATTTAACCATTCATATTGAGAAAGGGAAAAATGATCAGTAACATCACCACAGCTCTGAGCAAAAGATTGAAATCAGAACAATCTTATAGTTTCAGTAAGTCTCGTGAACTCGTGAAACTCTGCGTTGACAAACTTCTTCCACAGAAACCCGCAAATATGAAATCACAAGCAGTTAAGCAACCAAAGAAAAAAATTTGAAAAAAAAAATGTGGTAAGCTTGCACTATTCACTGTACCATTAACTGATGCCTCTGAGAGTATATCAGCACTCAAGCTTGAGAGAGCTGTAAGCACTAATACGTGTGAAGCAAGGGTGGATGCAGGGATCCTGAAACATATATGTGTTTAATAAGTTGATGGATCCAAATCAACAAGAGTTCAGGAAGTGATGCAAAATTGTACTTCCTACTTGCTAAAGAAATGCATATAAACAGGCATAAGCATACATAGTCAAACTGATTATGCTGTAATTTTCATCTTTCATGCAAAGAATATGTACTGAGCAGAATCTGACTATTTTAATCTTACGCTCTAGATCATAGAGAAAAGACTGGTATGATTCCCAAATCTATAGAAAACTCATGTATAAAGCTTACAATTACATATATTACATTTTATATCATGGTAGAACTGGTAATTTTGCTACTTAAAAAATGTTCAAATTATATGTGAAAAGACCTAAAAGTTGCAAACCAAAACACAAAAACTCGCAAATTTACACCTGCGAAATGATATAAATCCTTTACAAGTTCTAGAAAGAGCATAACAATTCAGACATGAACATCAGCTCTAACAAATATGTTGTCTTCTACCAACATGGGGCGCCATAAAGTATGCAGCGAACAAATTATAACTATTCATTCTTTGTACTGGCCTTTCCACATCAAGTATCCATGTCTACGAAACTTTTATACATGCCAGGAGGTTAAAACAGTAAGACCGTATTTCTGGGGCAATAACCTTGCAAACATTCAGAAGGACAAAGCCCATCAAATATCTAGAATAAAGTTTCAACATAAAAGAAAAAGTACATTCTATGAAAGCCTATTGAGGTAAAATCTTTGACTTAAAGGTTCATATCCTGATATATCTAGAGATATATTCTCTTTCTCACCATAGTTGGGTCAAGAACAACTCCAAATGTGTATGCATCTCAACACCGTCGCTTCTTGACGAAAATAGCACAGCATTTCTTACATCAAAAACAAAAAAATTACCAGAATAATTAGCTTTCAACTAAAAGTATCCCTGGTATCCAAAGAGGATTGATGTCATGTCTTAATCTACAAGTTCTAATCTCCCGATCTTATTACGGCAAAAATAAAGGTATTGACAAAACAAACAGATATTTGGAACTCCAAGATGAACTATTTTTTACCACAGGCTGTTATCTAGGTAGCCCACATGTGTTCCATCTAATCATGATATTTGATCCATCCACCTCCCACACTAGTCAGTGTTACTCTTCTATAATTGAGCCCCATGAAATTTGATGTAGTAATAATCATAATTAGTAGTTTCCTACTATAATTGTGATTTGTCTTTTCTAGTTCTAATAGGTTTTANGGGGGGAATTATCCCACCACGATAGGCTTCCATTGCGATCTACCGAACTCTTGCCATCCTTACTGATGTAGAACAATCCTATTGTAAATAGGATTGTGATTATATATTTATAATAAGATATCTAGTTGTAATACATTTTATCTTTTTATTCTAATTTAATTAGAATATGATTTCTAATTTCTTTAAGATTATGATTTTATTAGTTCTTTGTTTTAATTTCCTTACAATAATAAAATTAAGAAATAATTTTGCCTATAAATATAGAGGCTTGTACACTTTTCAATAACAATCAATTATTATTCAATATATGATTGTTCAAATATTGTTCTTATTTATTACATAATTCTTATTATAAGAATTTCATAAACGCTTCCCCATCAGAGCAAGGAATTCACCTCAATCTGATGGCTGAGGACGGTTCGAGTGGCAGACAAACCACCGACAACGAACGGAGGTTTGAAAATTGAACAACGACTAGAAGGGATGGATGAAACTCTTCGCAATATCACGCAGATGCTAACTGTGATGACTATTGAGAAGCATCATGCACCCAGTGCAGAACAGACAAGCAGGCAGAAAAATGTACAGGGAGATATCGACTATGATTCCGATGAAGAGGAAGAAGATGTTAACCTAAATGTAAGAAATCATGAGGTTCCAAAAAGGAGGGAGACGCTTCCTATATCCCAGCCCCACGTCGACCCAAGTGTAGGGAAAGGACGTCGGCCCCTTGCAGATGATCAACTAATGCAGCAAAACCAAGAAATCCATGATCGAGTCGCCTAGCACTCGAACCAGGTCGCGAATCGCGACCCTCGCGAGGCTGCTCCTCTACGGTTCTACGAGCGAAGAAACATGCGAGATGAAGGCGACCTTCGGCGAGGGGTTCCAAGTGGTGGTGACAACGAGCTTGGTGACTGACCACGTGCTCCGACTAGAAGTCTTGAGCGAGAGGCAGAGACGCGATTTGATTTCAAGGAAGGAGTTGATTTTAACCGTAAGTATAATTTTGACCGAAGATATAGGGTGGATGAAGGAATCAATTTTGACCCACACAATTTTAACCGATGTTATAATGTTGATCGTGGTTACAATGTTGACCGAGGAGTTAATTTTGATCGAGGTTATAATTTTCAGCCGAGGGATAGAGGCGTTCAACAAAGAAGTCCACGGGGTTCGACTATTCACCTGAAGAAGAAGATAATTTCCGACCAAGGGCTAATAATCGGGGTACAAATGTTCAAAAATTTAAGATGAAGATGGACTTGCCAAGTTTTGATGGCCGATTAAACATTGAGGATTTTTTGGATTGGATCCATACCGTCGAAAATTTTTTCGACTATTTGAATATATCGGAACAAAGTCAAGTTAAACTTGTGGCGTATAAATTAAAGGGTGGAGCTTCAGCATGGAGGGAACAACTTCAATTTAATCGTCAACGACAAGGAAAACAACGTGTGCAATCCTGGAACAAGATGAAACGGTTATTGCAAAGAAGATTTCTCCCTCCAGATTATGAGCAATTTTTGTACCAGCAATATCAGAATTGTCGACAGAACAACCGAACAGTAAACGAGTACACGGAGGAATTCTATCGTTTAAATGCCCGAGTTAATTTGTCTGAAACAGAAGCTCAATTAATAGCTCGATATATAGGAGGCCTAAAATTAGTCATTCAAGATCGACTAGCTCTTCAGGAAGTTTGGACCATGACAGATGCAGTCAATTTAGCAATGAAAGTGGAAAATCAGATGCATAGGACCACAGCCCGTACTCAAGGTAATTTTCGCCGATCAATTCAAGAAGTTAATTCTACTCCAAAGGGTGCAACGACATTAGGCAGCAATAATAATAACAATAAGGGTACCACGCCAATTCAGAGTTCAGCACAGAATCAAAGTGGAACTTTTCCTGTTCGGTCTAACTTCCAAACCAGGAACCAAGCACAGCAAACAAACCAATAATGACCCTTATGCACGTCCTAATCTTGCAAAGTGCTTTCGGTGCAATCAACCAGGCCATCTTTCAAATAACTGCCCAAATAGGCGATCCATTAACATTGTGAAAGAAGGCGAAAGTGATGAAGAGCAAAATTTTGAAGATGATGATTATGAAGGTGGTAATGTTGCAGATGCGGATACTAGGGAAGAGTTGGCGTGCATTGTCCAACACCTTTTACTTGCACCAAAAAAGCCCGATAACTCACGACGACACAAAATCTTTAGGACTCGATGCACTATTCGTAATAAGGTATGCAACATAATCATTAACAGCGGTAGCAGTGAGAACATCGTTTCCAAAGCAGCGGTAAAAACTCTAAATTTGAAGACCGAGAGACACCCTTTTCTATACAAGATTGCATAGATTAAAAAAGGTCCAAAAGTTCAAGTTCTAGAGATCTGTAAGGTTCCTTTGTCGATTGGGAAATATTACAAAGATGAGATCATATGTGATGTGGTGGATATTGATGCTTGTCATATATTATGGGTCGTCCATGGCACTATGACGTTGATGCAACTTATAAGGGGCGGGATAACACTTTCATATTTTGGTGGTTTGATAGGAAGATCGTTTTAGTACCACAATCTCAACATTCGGAAAATAATTCTGCTATCAAGGAATATAAACCACTTTTTACCACCCAGAATTCTTTGAACAAGTAAAAGAGCCGTGCACTATATTAGCATTAGTAGTTAAAGGTCAATCGAAAGCAACTATACAGATTCCCACTAAAGTTCAAAAGTTACTTGTTGATTTTGCTAATATAGCACTTAACGAGTTACCAAACGAGTTGCCCCCTATGCGAAACATTCAACATCATATTGATTTGGCAACTGGGGCTAGTTTGCCTAACTTACCACATTATCGCATGAGCCCAATACAACATGGAGTTGCAGCGACAAGTTAATGAGCTACTTGATAAAGGGTTGATCCGTGAGAGTATGAATCATTGTGCAGTTCCCGCTTTACTCACTCCAAAGAAGGATGGCAATTGGCGAATGTGTATAGATAGTCGTGCTATTAATAAAATAACAATCAAGTATCGTTTTCCCATCCCGCGTCTTAATGATATGCTCGACAGGTTAGAAGGGGCAGTGGTATTCACCAAATTTGATTTACGGAGTGGCTATCATCAGATCCGAATTTGAACAGGCAACGAGTGGAAAACAGCTTTCAAAACTTAAGATGGTCTCTACGAGTGGTTAGTGATGCATTTGGGCTATCGAACGCACCAAGCACATTCATGCGATTAATGAACCAAGTTCTTTGTCCATTTGTGGGAATATTCGTGGTGGTTTATTTTGATGAAATTCTTATCTATAGCAAGAATGAAGATGAGCACTTGTCACGTCTTAAAGAAGTTCTCTCAGTCTTGCGAGATAATAAATTGTATATCAATCTCAAAAAATGCATATTCATGACTGATCAACTTTTGTTTCTTGGGTTTATGGTAGGAAAGGATGGTATCCAAGTTGATGAGACAAAGGTGAAAGCAATATGCGAATGGCCAGCTCCTAAAACTGTGCGAGAAGTACAAAGCTTTCTTGGGCTAGCAACTTTTTACGGGCGTTTCATTCGAGGATTCAGTACAATCATGGCACCTATTACCGATTGTTTGAAAAAAGGCCAATTTCAATGGGGCAAAGCACAAGAAAATAGTTTTGAGGCAATAAAAACCAAGTTATGCAGTACACCGGTATTGGCACTACCTAGCTTTGAAAAATTATTTGAAGTTGAGTGTGATGCTTCAGTTAAGGGAATTGGAGCAATATTATTTCAAGAAGGTCACCCAGCCAAATTTTTCAGTAAAAATGTTAGTGAGTCTCGACAAAAGTGGACTACTTATGAGTTAGAATTCTATGTTGTTATTCGAGCTTTAAAGCATTGGGAACATTACTTGATACAACGAGAATTTGTGTTATTTACGGATTATCAAGCTTTGAAGTTTGTTAATTCTCAAAAAACAATGAATCGAATGCACGCTCGGTGGATCACCTTTTTACAAAAATTCACTTTTGTTATAAAGCATAAATCAGATCAACAGAACAAAGTAGCAGACGCTTTAAGTCGACGAGCATCTCTTTTAGCTACAATTAGCACAGAAGTAGTTGGGTTCGATTGCTTAAAGGAACTTTATGCAATTGATAAGGATTTTGGCAATATATGGACTCGATGCAGTAATAAAGAATTTATACCCCGATTACCTACTACAGGAAGGATTTTTATTTAAAGGAACGCAATTATGCATTCCTCGTTCTTTGCGTGAGCACTTGATTCGAGAATTGCATGCAGGCGGATTAGGAGGACATGTTGGTCGGGACAAGACAATCAGCTTGGTTGAAGAAAGATTTTATTGGCCCCAGCTAAAAAGAGACATTGGTCGTTTTGTTCAGTGTTGTCCAATATGTCAGAAAGCTAAGGGACAAGCTCAAAATACTGGACTTTATACCCTATTGCCCGTTCCAGAAACAATATGGCAAGATCTCACTGTGTATTTTGTTCTCGGTCTTCCACGGACTCAACGAGAAGTTGATTCTGTTTTGGTTGTAATTGATCGATTTTCGAAAATGACTCACTTCCTTCCTTGTAAGAAAACTGCAGACGTGGCTAATTTATTTTTTAACGAGATCGTTCGCCTACACGACATTCCTCGTTCTATCACATCTGATAGAGATGTCAAGTTTCTTTAAGTCACTTTTGGAGGACACTGTGAAGAATATTTGGCACTTCTTTAAAGTTTAGTATCGCAAGTCATCCACAAACAGATGGACAAACAGAGGTGGCTAATAGAACTCTTGGCAATATGATTCGAGCAATTAGTGGAGATAAACCAAAGCAGTAGGATGTTGCCGTTCCACAGATTGAATTTGCTTTAAATAGTATGCCTAATCGATCCACCAAGAAGACTCCGTTTGAAGTCGTTTACACTAGTGTTCCAAGGCATACGGTAGATTTGATTCGACTTCTGAATGTCAATTCTAATGCAGAAGAGTTTGCTGAACGTATTCAAAGAATTCATCCCGAAGTAAAACAAAACTTAGAAGATGCTAATATTCGTTACAAGACTGCTGCAAACCAACATCGACGCCTTAAGTTGTTCAACGAAGGTGATTTGGTGATGATCCATCTCCGCAAAAATAGTTTTCCTATTGGCGCTTACAATAAGCTTAAAGACAAGAAGATTGCTCATTTTCGCATTCTTCAAAAGATTGGTGATAATGCTTACAAAGTTGACCTTCCAGCTGATATGAACATTTCCAATCAATGTTGCTGATATCTTCGAGTACTTTCCTCCAGATGAGTTTTCCTTGCAACCACAAAACTCGAAGGCAAGTTTTATTCAAGTGGAAGGGATTGATGTAGTACATAATCATGATTAGTAGTTTTCCACTACAATTGTGATTTATCTTTTCTAGTTCTAATAGGTTTTATTTTTTTTTTCTTATTTCTTATTTAGAATAGGATTTCTTTTATTTATTGATTAGAATATGATTTTTAATTAAATTAGAATTTTATTAGTTTCCTTATCTTAGTTTCCTTTTATTAGTAGGATTAAGGAATAATTTTACCTATAAATAAAGGGATATTGTACACTTTTCAAAACAATCAATTATTATTCAATATATACAAGACATGATTGTTCAAATATTGTTCTTATTTATTACATAATTCTTATTATAAGAATTTCATAAACGCTTCCGCACCAAAATTGGAAAGAAATGGGTCCCTGTCGAATGCATTATATTTAACAGAAGAATGGCAACAAGACACAGTAGCGAAAAGAGGGTTTCATTTCTGGCATGAGAGAAGCAACTCCTATCACCTAGAAAATCAAATGAGATCCTGCTCACATATAGTATGTCTCTAATAAATGCCAACTAAGATATTCTTCAACTGTTCAATTCCAAGCCTCACTTCCACCATAACAAGCGAGCTTAACATCTCTATGGCAGAGTCCATAATGATAATGCAATAAACAGCAACTAATTCCTTCAGTAAATTATCTCCCTTTCGGGATTGGGACTAACAGAAATTGTAAACAACATAAAGTAATACATGCCAAAAAATATATCTGATACAACATACTTTTGCAGCCAAAAAGAGGGAAGCATGATCAAGTTTGTAAAGAGCTGAAATTTGATATCTCAAAATGTGGAATGATGCAAAGAAGGGAACTAATACCTATGCCTCAGACGCAACCAAGATGCAAATGCCTCGAGAACCTGTCATGTAACAGAAAAATTAGAGAGAAAAAATATAATATCTAAGAAATTGAAAATTTTCAGAAAGTTAATTACCGATATCCATCATGATTAATTGTATGGAGGATGTTGAAGAAATATCCATTTTTTAAGTAAAAAAAAAAATGAAGATAATTAATGCAACCATTAATAATAATGCTACAATGTATCAAATGATCAAATGGAAATGAAAAGTTCCAAAATTTAATCATTTATATGTGCATGCAAGCAAGAAAAATTCAAATATCAAACATGTGATGACAATGAGTCAATGACACAATTATTAGGGATGCACTCAGCTAACATGCCATAGTGATTACCCATGAAATAGTTATCCTAGATTGACAACCCCCCCCCCCCCCCCCCCCCCGACCAAGTGACCTCCCTTTAATCATGTTTTAAGCACCAATTCATCCAATAAAATATTTATTACAATGTTATATCCTACTCACTCTAGATATCAATTGTCACTTAATCCATCTCATTGCGCAGGCATTGAGCATCACATGAAATTTCACACATTAGCAAATGAAAACGATGAATGGTCCTCGATAAACAAATTATAAATAAAAGCGCACCTGCTCCGTCAGTTCGTTAATATTCAAGCAAGCAATTAAGAGATTAAGAGCCATTTCCATCCCTGAAGCAAGCTCGATTTCAAATTGACGTCGTCTGTCAGGACGAACTGCTATTTTGTAATTGAGGACTTCCTGGTTGCAATGGAAAATTATTACCAATTTTATCAAAGAAATCCAATCAAATGAAGGGATTTTGTTAGTTGCGTCATATAACATCACTACAAACTTCTAATGAAGGAAATAATTGAACTAGAACTCAATCTTTTCCTGAAATATGTAATTGTGTGTAGATATATAGATTGCGTATGTGAGAGAGAGAGCGGGAAAAAGATTTTCCAAACATGAATGGACCTGGATATACCTCAGGCAAGACTCTGAGAAGCTCCAGAAAACCTGGTAGAAACTCAGGATGAGAATTTATTCCATCCCTTATCCAATTTATAATACCACCATCTCCCCAGTCTTCGGCTGCAACATGAACAGCCAAGGCAGCCACTGCAAGGCTAATCTACAAATCAAGGCATTTAGCATAGCAAGCTCTTTGTATTAAAATAACAGGATTTATTTGTAGAAATTACGAGTATTACCTGAGTTCTAACTTTAGGAGGCCCCTTGTGAAATGATTTTAACAAGGTCTGCATTTAAGAATTCCATAAAAACTATCATAAAAGACAAATAATGAATCAATGAGAATGCAAAAGCTTCCACACAACAGCTGATATTCAATCATACTGGTAAAAACAGAACTATAGCAAATTAATTTAATAGTGATTTTCCATTTGCACAGAGCAAATGTTTGGATCTGAAATAGTTTCAGCATTCTCCAAAAAGAAGAGTAACCATCAATAATTGTTAGGATTGCATCAATAAAACCTAAATGGCAATATCTTGATCTTGAAATAAGCTATTCTAACCTAGCAATAGAAGTAGACAAGATCCATCCCCATCATCATCTTTATTCCTCAAATAACATTCATTGTAGTTCTATAGACATACTCCAAGAAGAAAATATAAGCACCTTGTCCAGACATTCTTTGTGCAAAATCGATATTCATTAATATGTGAGAAGGAGCTTTCCAGAGAACCATACATTGCCCCATGTAAAATAAGATGGTGCATAACATATATATCGTAATAGAATTTTTTCAGTGTCAGTGCTCTGAAGGAGTGTATATTCCTGCGAATCTCCAGGTGATCTTAAAAGTTTTTAGGTAAAATTTCACCAACAATCACGCAGTAGTTATAAGAAACAAAGTGCTACTATCCAGTTTGGTGGTTATCATTTGGTTTCAGCCAAACACAAAAAATAAAAGAACGAAATGAATGAAGTCAAATATGAACTATAACCCTATGGTTATTAATGTGAACGTGCTATTGTGCATGGAGAATGGACCTCAAACTTTAAACAAAAACATAATTAAGTCAATGAAAATGATCTGTGTATTGCATCTCCCAAAATCTGAATTCTGCACAAATTAAATTAACTTACATTTAACGAATCCCGTAGTGGACGAAAAGCTTCAGAAGGCAGTTCTTCAAAATCTTGTTGCACCTGTTGATCAGATAAAAGTGTACATGAAACAAATATTGGCATAAAAGAATGCTTTACCGCCTCATTTTCACATATCATCAATTAAAACTGGTGAGAATTCAAAGGGAGAAACGGATAAAGTAAAAAAAATAAGAAGATTACCTTACTTCTGAGAGTTTGAGAACAGAAGATTAAAGTTTCTAGATTACTGGCAGGATCATGAAGCAGATTATCAGCCACCTAACCATAGTAAACGTGTAAGCATCATGACTAGCACGTGGCTCTTGAAAGAAATTAAGGAAGATATTTTTCAGTGGAAACATATATCATACTTGAAATAGAAAAATCAATCCACAATCATGACAAAGGTAACTTCAATTGACAGCACATAGCTTAAGTTTATTTCTATACTGATTATTGTGACAAGATATCGTCACTGGTACAAAGATTTAATCTTGGACTCGACTGGTTCATTCTTATTAATTGAACTTAATAATCTATAATATATTAAATATCACATCAAATAAGAATCATTTTTTGAACGATTATAGTCCTACTACAATTCAATTATTTCAATAATATCTTATTTTTCGTTTTCAATATGTATTTAATTTAAGAAATGTAATAAATACTATAATTAATTCTTAATTAATTAACATTCACATTCATTTAATTAATACTCCATCCGTCCCATTTATATATGTTGGTTTTGTTTTTCACATGGATTAAGAAATCTTATTTAATATTATGAAAAAGCAAGTCTTATCAAAAACTTTCGTTATTTACCCTTAATTAATTATCAACGACTACTAGTAAATTTTTTTAAAAAAAATGTTATAACTAGGCAAATTAAATAAGGGTATATTAGTAAATGAATAAAACAAAACATTCTCAATAAAGAAACAAGACTATATAATCAGGACAAGAAAATAAAGAAAGTCGGTCTACATGAATGGGACGGATGGAATATTAATTAAAATTTCACATTCACATTCACATCTATGCCCAGTTATTAATTCTCAATTAGTTCACATTCATTTAATTAATATTAATTACAATTTCAAATTCAAGAATGCAGTTCATTATTCATATCCATGTATGTTAAGCATCCAGTTTCTCTTAATTAGAAATTAAATTATATTCATTTAAATGATTTAACATTCATTGTCACGTATATATTCATTAGTAGTAGCATTCACGTTAATTCATGTATCGCATTTGCCATTCTTCTTCATTTATACATTTAGTTGTAATTCTAATACTCACATTTAAGTATGCATTTTACTATTTACATACGTGTATAATAATTAATATTTATTTTCAGGAGCTTGCATTTCTTTAATATTTAAATCAAAAGGGTAAATGAATGGTTAAATATTACTTTCATGACGGTTATAATACATTTCAGAATAATGTACAATGCACGTTCACTCTGACCAGTAAGAAAAGTACGAAAAAAAATTGTTGCCTGAATACAATGACCAATGAACACCGACTACATAGGATTTTCCTCTTCTTCCCTTGGATAAATAGAGCGGAATAATACTTAAAATTGAGAACAGCATAATGATTAGATCCACACCTTATTTACCATTTGATTCCTTTTTATATTAATTTTCTGTTTTTGTAGGCTGTACGATTGGGAGGTAAATGTAATACCAAATGTTTAGAGAACCTTTCTTGAAAAATGATTACAAATTGGGAAGAACAACTCCTATCTAAATCTTCCTTCTTGGGGTCATTACTCAAATGATAGCTCCATACGCCTGTAATATGAATAACTGACCACCAGATTGATTGTGAAACAAGAGCAATCTGCCAGTGTTTAACAAACCATTATTTCCAAATTTCTTCTTAGCGCAAATAGAGGATAGTAGATAATCTCGGACTTTAAAGTTACTACAATTAACTGAGAAGGGATTGATGATTTACAACACGCCTTTCCATATCAATGTTTTAAGGAAAGAACAAAGGTTTTGGAACTGTGGAAATCTTCCATAAAAGCACAGATTTCTGTTTCAGATAACTTCCTATCCATAAAAAGGCTACTTTCCAAGTAGTTTTTAAGCGCCCCACCCCCCACAAAAAAAATAATAATAATATAATATATATATAAAATAATAAAAATAAAATAAATCTTCCAGGGCTTCATAGATGTGAACTTCCCCATACTCTTCAATACCTACCTTTTACGTTCTCTGCTAATCTGCCCGATATGTTTTATCATCTCTACAATCTGTGTATCAAAGCCTTATTTACCATTAAGTTTATATTCACCAACACTGAATGTTTCGCAAAAGATGCGATGAACTGAGTACTGTAACATCAATCAAAAACTATTTGCCTGAAATAGACCCCAACTAAAAATGCAATGGTCAACTCTCACCACAAAACAGGTTTCCAAAAGGTTTTAGGTAACAAATCATCAAGTTTTGCATTTGTTATCCTCTCCTACATAATATACAACAATAAATAGGAGAATCGTTTAATTCTTCTCCCAACATGGTTGAAGGATTATATCAAATCAGAGGACCGTTGCAGTTTTGTTCCATACATCCAGAGCAAGAACTTGGTGAACTCTAATGTTATCACTTGCGGCCAAGGTGTAAAAGCATTTCAAACAAGCTTGAGAAGTCAAAATGTCTCAGAATATACCATACCATGTTATGCCAGACAAAATAGAGCCCAAACTGATAAGATAGAGACATTGTATGCACGGTTCCAAGATTCTGGAAATAAATCTTTACAAGGTGCTCCATGACAAATTGAAATTGGTGCAACTCAATAATATAAGATAAAAAGAATCTCTTGTCCACTGACCCTTGAACTACCAAAATTCTATATCCCCACCGAATGTGAAACCCCTTTTCCAAATAGCAAAATAGTTTCTATATCTTTTTGGCTTTTATTCTTAACCGAAAAACCCCTTTTCCCACACAGGGAAGACGACAAGAAATGGAATATATATTAAATAAACTTTTTGGACACCGTAGCTGCAAAAAGTGTATGTACTGCAATTGTTCATGACCACAAGTATGGCTACCACAAATCCGTTCGTCAAAGTTTAAAAGATATAAACACTTGCATGTGTGTGTGTGTAAAACTGTGGTCATCTAAAGCTTCATCATCTAAGTTTCACAAAACTGTTGCAAAATCATTGCCCATTATAAAATCTCAAAATTTCCAAATGTTCCAATTTCTTTTCGTCCATTTATCTTTCTAACTAAAGACCACAAAATGCAAGTGAATCCTATCGGATTCAATTAATCAAAAAACAGAAATTGATATCGTATCCAAGTCAAAACCCGAAAATCAATTAACCCAATCAGAAATTCAAATTTAGTCAAAAAATTAGATTCGTTCAAAAAAAAAAACTTATTTAAGAATGAGATTTGTATCGGTGTCAGAACATTATTCAAAAACCTGCCAAGCGTCGATGGCGCGCTGGAAATCTTGGAGCCAGCGATCGGCTTGCATGCGAACGGCGTCGTCTGGGTGACGGTACAGTGCATTTAGGGCTTCTTTCACAGTGTTCTGCAGCTCCATCTCACTCAAAATTCCAAATCGTCGACAGATAAATGTAGATATGTATACTCAACTGTACATTTATGCTAATGTCTACTACTTCCTACTGTGTTTATATATATATCCATGTATCCATCTATGTATAGGCTTCTCTCTCTTTGGAATGTATCTGAATGTGGTCTTATGTTTAGTCCCTGTTCTTCTTGAAATCGGGCCGCTTTTGATTTTCGAAAAGGGTATATTTTAAGAAGCGTTTCGTGAGATTTTCCTTTAGGGGAATTTGCAGTTTGTGGTCCCTATATTTTGATCTTCAAATTTATTAAGCCCTTGTTTCAACATCATTTTTTTCATCAAACTGAATTCTTGAATAATATTACACGCAAATTTAAAAAAAAATTTTATTTTTTAGCCATGCATTCTCCGTCATAACATTATTATAAAATGAATTTTTTGAAAAAAAAAATTGGGGCTCAAACCAGCCCTAAATTTTCTTGATTTTGAGATCTCCAAACTTTTATTTTAGGTTTATGTATAACCTTTTGGACATATATCTAAAATTCTGTTAAATGGTCACTTTACTTTTATGCGGAACTATTTTTGTCAAATCAAAATACTTATTTAAGGTGTGTTTGAGCCACATTATTTTGAAAAAATGTATTTTAGAATAGTAGAATGATAAGTTATTGATCTGATAGAAAATATTATTTTATTGAAGAATGTGTGGTTGAAAATGAGTAGAAGAATGAAAATGAAAATTTTAATGTGTACCAAACAGGGGCTTAATACGATTAAGAAAAGAAGGAAGTCTTGTGTTTGTCATTATTATCGTCGTTGTCATGACTTTACTGTCATCGCCATCGTTATCTCTGTCGCTATATCCACTATCTTAATTGTATCCCCATCTCATTTATCCAATGTCAAAACTCTGGGGTTTGCTAAACCAAGGACACATCAAGGGAAAAAAAAAATTAAGCATGCATTATACAATAGTATATATGTTAGAGAGGTAAAGAAAGGTAATCTTAGGATGGATGAGCCCACAATATATATAACGTCAAATTATTGGTTTTACAAAATATACTAACACCATTATTAATTATCTACATCTCTCACTGAGGCCAAAATGATGGTCGTTAACTCTCAAAGAGTCTGCCAAAGATGGCTAAGTGGTGGTGTGCTTGAGCGTCACTTAGGTAAAATTATTTTATAACATGGCAGAATCAAACTATGCATAAATAGAATAAAAGAAAAGATAACGCTAGTAAACATTTAGTTCAATCCCATGTATACTATCAAGTAATAGCATCATATGTTTAGTGAAATAAATCATAATGATCCTCTCAAGTCTATAATTTGTCTCCAAGACTCTAACTGTTGTAAACACTCATAGTGTAATGTAACCATGTAAAAACCAACAGCGTATATGGTATAATCGACTGAGAAAGTCACGTATTGATATTCTACGATCACATCCTTTCAGAGCAAACGATGTGTTCTAAAGTACGAAACATATAAATATGTGAACAATAATGCTGAAGTATGATGCATGGTATGTATATCCAAACACATGGACCCGATCCCGTTATAATGCACCGTATGAGTTCAAAAAAATATGCCCAATGTCAATGTGTTTATCATAGTCTCAACCCCCGTTGAAGAGACTATGTTGACATGAATAATAAAATAAAGTTTAATGTAGTGATCGTGCCAATTCCCAATCCCATAGCAACAAAGGGAACTTCTAACACCCCATATTTACTGTTTCAAACTCTCGAACTCCCTATCACAAATTGCCCTCAATTATTGTCTTAATTTAATGCAATATATTTGTTTGGGCACAGATGTATGGTACATCCATAAAGGACTCACACTCGCACTCATCGTCAACAACCAACATGTTCAATATAAATGAACAACAATATAATATGGAATACACGTCATATGAGCATGCTCGAGTTTGATATCGTTATTGCATGTACAATTAATTTTTTTTAAAAAAAATATTAAGGGTATTTTGGTCTCTCTAACTATCTATGATGACAAATTTGTAAATTTTCCTACTTTTTCTTGCAAAATTTGTAAACTTTCATATATATTTTTCACCAATATGGCTTGCAAATTGTAAATACATGATAAATGCACAGTGTATTTTGTAAATTCCCCTTTTTAGTTATGTGTAATTATTTTACTTAAATGTGATTTTAGTAATATGTAGTACTTTGTTTACTTAAAAGCAAGTTTTGTCTTACAAGTGATTTTTTTCAAATTTTTTACCTTTTATTATAAGTATTTTTTTTTTTACTTATATGTGAATTTGTATTGCTTATAATTAAGCTTTTCATCTTACAAGTGATCTTTTTACACGTAAATAAATTTTTAAGTTACAAGTAATATTTTCACATATAAGTAAAAAGTTTTAGTTAGAAGTCGTATTTTTTAAATTATTATCGATTTCTTTTATATATAAGTGATTTTTGTCTTGTAAATGAATTTTTACTCAGAATAAAATTTTTAGTTTTAAATATTTTGTATTTATAAGTATTTTTATAGTTATAAGTAGTATTTTTTTACTTATAAGCAATTATAATAAACAAAAGAGTCTAAACCACCTTAGCAATGAGGTAGTAAGAAAGAAAAATAGCACTCCTGAAGTATGAAGTATTAAAAATTCAATGTCACTTTTTTAACTGACATGTGTATTAAATAACTAAGACCCATTACTTAATTAGGATCAAGACATGACCATGGTGATATGGGGCGTTGAATTCCATATTTTGGGAGTATTAGAAAATTTCTCATGATTATAGAAGGATTTTCTAGCTTGATATAAAGAATATGAATATTGTTAACACTATACACGATATTGAGATACTTTTTATAATATATTGCACAATGCAGCGATCACAAAGATATGTATATGCTCTTTTTTATAATTTACATATAGCTCTTTTTGGGGAAAAATGGTTTTATAGACAATTAATTTTGTAAATGATTCCTTTGTCATTTGCATTCCGGAAACCCAACCTGTAATTATGACAGGTTATGTTTAGGAGGGAAATAATGTTATTCAGGGCCCGTTTGGACGAGATTAAAATCTAATTTTATTCTAAGTCAAAGTCAAACAAATCAATATTAACCACATCTTCTATGGGTCCCACGTCTTTTTAACCACACATTTCAAAAACTTTTATCACAATTCACTAACAATCCAATTTTAATCTTCACCAAACACCCTCTCAATCTGGCTGCAACTTTATAAAGAATAGGTGTCACTGCCATGTAAAATGGTATTAAGTCCTAATGAGTAACGTTACTCTTGAAAGGGTTATGATTAGGAGGGACTTATATTAATATGATTTAATGGTTATCGTTCTAATACGACGTTTGGTGATGCGTCTTATTAGAAGTTTGTACGAGTAATGCAAAAAAAAAAAAAAAGATTATGATAATAATTTTACTTATAAGAATTTTTTAACTTATTAATTGAAAAACCTCTAATTTACTTGTATATAAATTTTCACTTATAAGCTATTTTTACATAATATAATTTAAGTTTTTAGTTATATCACCAATTTTCAACACCAATTTATCGTTTATCACAAATCACAAATTTTTCGATTTATCATTTATCACAAATTATCACTTATCAGAAATTCCCCCATTTTCATAAATTATAAATCATCATTCATCACAATTCACATACTAAGCCCCCGTTTGGCCCCAATATTCTCCATTAAATTATAATTCATTTTTATTTCTCTTCTTATTAATCACATATTCTCTAATAAAATAATATTACACGTAAATAAAAAAAATTCTTTCTTCTTAATCACACATTCTTAAAAGAATTATTAGTCTTCTCATTATAATGTGGAATAATGGGGCCAAATGGGCGCTAAATCACCAATCAAATGATCAATTCAAGACTTCAAGTTCTAAATGTTAAAAAAAAATCAAAATGAACTAATAAAAAAAAAAGAGAGAGAGAGAGAAGAGAGACTGATGGCTCATAGTGAACCTAAATATAGGAGTGATAATG
This sequence comes from Fraxinus cuspidata, assembly GCA_903798385.1. Classification (NCBI taxonomy): domain Eukaryota; kingdom Viridiplantae; phylum Streptophyta; class Magnoliopsida; order Lamiales; family Oleaceae; genus Fraxinus; species Fraxinus cuspidata. The sequence continues at coordinate 7,521 of CAIGRP010059149.1, read as the reverse complement.
GATCAAGTTGGTGCAAACACCCAAGTTCGACTTGTGTTTACAAACTAGACTTGGCTCGTGGGCATCATGGGCATAGCCGAGCCTTCCATAAGCCATAGTCGCCAAGTTTCTTTTTTAAAAATTAATAAATCAAACCCAAGAATAAGTCGACCCACAACACAATACGGCAAGTAAAAAAAATTTGAGCTCGACTCAACCCATAAGCCAAGCCCTCAAGTCGACAAACAATTTGACCCGTTTGACACACCTGCCCAAATGTCTTATTGAGATAAATTTTAGAGAACAATGCATATCTAAGGTGTTTTGAAATATACATTTTCAAAATAAAGAAAAATTGTTTTAAAATTTCAAAACTCAGGTCGTAATTAAATTTTATTAATTAGATAGATAATTAAAAATGATTTATTAATTAATATATATTAAGATCACAATATTATATAGTTTATGGTAATAGTTACATAGTGGTCATAATTACAAATTTTAAAGGTCACAACTTATTTATTGATCACAAACTAAATCAAATTAATTGGTCACACATTTTTTCGCAATCACAAATCACCAATTTTATAGGTCATAATTTATTTAATGGTCACAAATTATCAAATTAATAGGTAACGTAATATTTTTTGGTTGCAAATAACAAATTTTATAAGTTACAAATTATTTTACGGTCACAAATTATTAAATTTAATCACAATTTCACATTTCTTTAAGGTCATATATTTTTTGTTGGTAACGAATTATCTATATTATCGATTACGTATTATTAATTAGTCGTAAATTAACCAATTTATTAGTTACAATTATCCAAAGAATTGGCCACACCCTTCACCTCCACCAAACCCAACCCATTCCAACCCCAATTCACCACCTACACCAATTGAACGCCGTGCACCACACAATCACTGTCACCACCACCACCACCACTATTGCCAGCACCACCACTACCAGTACCACCACCACCTCCTTAACATCATCGTCCTCATCGCAATCGTTGCACCACCACCACCACCACCATAATTTTGCAAACCACCCAAAACTTTGGCTAAGCAGCATATTGGAGGACCTAAATACCACCCCAAAACCATTGTCGCTAAGTGTAACACCGTGCTTGCTACTATGAGCGCCTCTACATTGGTCTTTTGATGGTGTCTCGGTGTTGGTCTTCCATGTATGATAAAGAGAGGAGAAAAGGGGGAGACTAGAAAGAGGGAAGAGAAATGAGAATAATTTAGAATTTGGGAGTGGGATATGTAAATTAATTTAATTTTATAATATATTATTAATATTAAGAAGTTACCTGATTTTTGAATAAAAAAAAATTAAACCTAATTTTTGAATTAAAAAGTTAAAAATGTTAATTATGATACAATGAACACACACATGAGAACATATAGAGTTCTTAATAATTCATCAACCGTGGTACTAGTACAAGGGGATGGAGTGATTTTGTTGACAACCTCTCACGCATCTCACACATGGGGTGCGCAGGTAATTTTTTTTTCAGTGGGCTCACCAGAGGTTGTCAACCTCTTCGGTCAACAATGACTGTACAAATGGAATTGCTCATAGTTCATATAGATAGCTCATTTTTCTATTTTTCATATGGTTCGATAGGCCGTTATTTCAGGTAAATGCTTCTTCTGTCATTTTCCAGTTCTTCTGTCATTTTCCATTCCTGAAGCAAAACCTAGGACCTTGACCTTTCATCTTGCTCATACAGTTATAACCAGAGTACAGATATATATACATACAAAGAGAGAAAAAGGGAGAGATAGGGGGGACAGGAGGGGAGTAAGGTCATGATCTTGGGTTTGCCTTTTCTTGCTCACCGTGGTTAAGACCCTTCTCTTCCCTGCTCCATTGAGAAATAGATCGAGCCGACTGACTAATCTCAAGACGTGCGATTAAGAGACTCATATTTTGATCTTTCAGTTGTAATCTCTTCCCAGAAAATTTATAGCCTCATTCTCGAATTAATCTGGGATTTTTCGTGGTAATCATATTAATATGCCTTCGGGAGAAATGGAGGGGGGTTGAAAAAAAGTTGGGACAATTTGCAAATTTCGTGATATATGCTGTTCTTGAATGGCTTATGATAATTTTATTATTCATTGATGGGTTTGTTTCATTTACTTCATATGAATTTGCGAAGTTTTTTGAATTGAGAATTCCATGCTTGATTTGCACAAGAATTAATCACATTCTTTTGCGCAAAATTCCAATTTTTGCTACCATAATTCCCTTTGTGAAGTTCACAAGAAAGACATTTCTTCCCTTGCATATTGTCATGTGCACAAGAAATTATCTGATCTTTGTAGTATGTGTGAAGGGTGCCTTCTTTCCTTTGCTATAGAGAAGGGTTCTTATGATTGTGGTAAATACAAGTCTCTCGTGGACATTTTGTACAAGGATATTGATTGTTCTATTGAGGATTTTGATTCCAAAAATCATATGAAATTAGCGAGGGGAGAAAGTTGAGGAGAATGGGAGCGTTGTTTCAAAGTATTCTTGTTGTGGAGAGCCTCTTAAAACAAGAACATTCTCGAGTTTGTCCATGAAAGCCGCTACACCATCCCTTCAAGTACCCTCGTTGGCTAGTAGAAATGAAGAAGGACGCATTATTAAGTACACGGAGCTTAAGTTCAATTCAAACAACGAATCAGAGGTTCAAAAAAGTGAAAATGTCTCAAATGGAGGTAATATCAGAAGGCATTAATTTTTTTTCCCCACTTATTTACTTTCTCCTTTTGATGAACATTTTTTGTTTCACACCTATTCTTGAACTTATCATTAAGGATTGATATAGAACTAGTAACCCAACAGATTACATAGTCCAAAGATTGGCGACTTATCCATTCAGTGACTTTTGCACTGATGTTCCCAAAATGGATACTATCGGGTTGGCGAATTCAATAATAGACGCCTGTTGGCATTCCATCCTACCCATGAATTGAATGTGTCCTGGCCTCTCAAGTTCTTATAATTGTTCTCACGCCAAATAAAATAAATTGATATTACAAGTTTTAGTACTGACAATTATCTCTTTTCAATTTTTCTTATTCCTTTCTAGAAATTAATCACATTTCAACTGCTGTTGAGACTTCGTGAATATTTGTATATAGTCTATTTGACATTTACATGTGTCATTTTGCGAAATTTTGTTGCCTGCTCCCTCCAAAGAGTGAGTTTGTCGTGCTAGTCAATCCTCTCTTTATAACTTCGGCAGTATGCTGAGGTGAAATGGTTTTCATCTGATGTTTTACAGCAGGTAGAGAATACTGTAATTTTTATCAAATTACAGTATTTTTATCAGTTAGGAGAGAAATATTGAAGCCGAGTATGCTGTAATTTTATCAAATTTAAGTTCGTATTTGCTGTTCTTGGATAAGATGATCATTCACAGGTGAGCAAAAAGTTGTATGTTCCTCGAGTAGAGGACAAGAATAGTCACATGCGGATGCTGAATATCTCTAGCATGAATGATCTAATTGCAAATACCATAACAAAATAGAGCCTGCTCCTGTTGATGCAGAGGGAAATGAACGCCAAGATGGTAGAATTCCCAATTTCATTTTATGCTTCTAAATCTATCTTCCATACTCTTACTTCTACACAGGTATGCATATGTGTGGGCGCATGCGTATGCAGACCGTTCACCTACCAGTATATTATCCCAATCATTAAATTTATTTAATCCAACGGTGTAAATATAACTTAAAGAAAACAAAATAATTGAAACAAAGTCCTCATCTTCTTCAGCCCACCCACTTACCCACCCACCACCACCACCACTGCCACCACACCGCAACCACCTTAATCAAGCAGCGAACATGGGGAGAAATTCCCTTGAATGAGGAGGAGAGCTCTATAGATTTTGATCTACATTTATACAAGTTCCAGTACTTAATTTGAAGGTTGAGGAAAGGGATGACAAACCAATTCCCACGATGCCCACAATTATCAATTCAACTTCACTGCGATGCCAAACCTCTTATAAGAAAAAGTTAACAGCATTTCACCGATCCTCGCTACTCTTTACAGAATTCCATTCAAGTTCTTTGCCAATTTCTCATACCAGCCTGCAAACATCACACGTGTTCTCAACTTTTTGAGGTGAACCTACCAATTGAGTCCGGTTCTGCAGTAATCTCACAGCTTGAATGTTCCTCTTCAGTAATATTCACCATCTGACACCTATCTTCAGTATTCACCACGTGTATGTCACCGTCAAGCACTCCGCATGTGTACCATCTTTAGTATTCACCATTTGTCACTGGTAATCTTGTTCTTGGGTTGTTGGGGAATTGCGGTCGCTTCGTTTACACCAAACAACAAATAAAGTCCTGCAACAATGACAATTGCTCCAACAACCCTGCACGAATAATTACACACAGCATTAGCTTTATATACAGAAACACATGTATGTATATACATGTTATATATGTATATATAGGTATATATATTTGTTTTTTCGAAATTATGCACTCTCAATATGTTTGGTACGTAGTAGATACATAGTGTTGGATGGGACTCGACACTAGACTACTAACAAGATTTGATATTTTATTGGAACTAAAAGTTTTTATGCTTTTGCAGTCATGTTTGCCGATGAACCTGTGGACTTATTCCTCTTACCTGGTGTGCATTTTCATTCCGTTTTTAATTTTTTCTTGTGTGCATCGATGTCCATAGTTTGAAAATGGTGTTACTTTGATTTGTTTTGGGATTCTTTTATTTTTACAGGGCTTGCCTTTGACAAATCTGGTAGGCGCTTAGGCCGTGGTGGAGGATAAGTTTCAGATTTTGGGTGTACAATTTTCATTTAGTGCTTTTTTGACACCCATTAATCTATTTTATGGTTTGCCACATGATTATTTTCAACCACACATTCACACAATAAAATATTCTACACGTATATAAAAAACATTTTCATACTTTTTAACCACACATTCTTCTATAAATCACTATTCAAAACTTTTTTCTTCAATAATGTTTGTCAAACAGGCTCTAGTTCTTTTTCTTGTTTCTTTGTTTTTTGTTCCAATTTCCTAAATGTCACTTGTTATTCTATCATGTCCTGATGTTGCATTTGAGCAAAATGAAGTTATTATGACACCTTCCTCATCAAGTACCAGGAGCTCGCAAAGGCCCGTAACTGGAAGAGACCTTTATTTGGTAGGTAACTCTGTTGAATTCTACTAGGACATATGTTGCATGTTTGGCTATGCTTAAAAGTTACTTTTATAAAAAGTAACCTAAGACTTATTTCGTATAAAAATAAGTTTGCCGGTGAAAAGGTAAATGTGACAAATCAGACCCCTCTTGTATAATCGTGACAGTGTTTCCCATGTTTATCGTGAGGGGAATCAGGTTACTTATTTTTTTGGCACCAAAGGGTTGGGACCAGCGTCATTATTAGGAGTATGGATCGGTTGATCTATCATAACCACTTTGTGTCCTTGCACATGTTGATTGATATGGACTTTCTAGTATTAGAGGACATTAGTTTTATTTCCACTTGCTTTCATCGTATAGAAAGTAGTGATTCTTTATTCAGTTCATTGTTTAATATGTTGCATTGCTCTACTTTTGAGAGGTTAGGTATATGCTCCCTTCCTTTTGTTCTCGTGAGATTGATTCTTTACACGGTTGGGGCATCCTGACCCTATCAATCTTTCTTGGCTGAGCTTGAAAACTCACCGAGGCTGCGTTGATGTCTTCCTTAAAAAAAAATTGAGGGGATAGGGAAGAGAAAAGGAGGGGAAGGGAGAAGAATTGAGGACAAGAGGACATCAGTTTATTTCATAAGGTTGTTCTATTACAACGCAGAATACTCTTTTATATAGGTTTAAAACATTCTATTATAAGAAAAAAAAATAATAAAAGCAACTAAATCAAACATAATTAAGTTTCCTAAAAAACATATCAAAATTGGAAACTACGTATAATAATATCTATTATAATATTGCATCACATGCTCTAAGCCTAAGCTGCGATATGATTATAGTGTATGATAACAGTTTTGCTTTGATGTACAGTTGCTCTTTCTTATTCGCTGCAGATATTGGATGAAAATGTTATATCAATGACCACAAACGATGTCATGGATGCTCTTGTGTCATCTTCTGGTGTGATCCCCATTAGTTCAGCTGCACAGGCGATGTATTCCTGATAAAAGGTTACAGGAGCGGTTACCCCTGATGTTTGTCTGAGTTTTTCCCCAGCTGCATTGAACGAGTGTCACCCAAAGATTTCCTTTGTACCATTACGTTCGGTATCATTTAATAATGACCAATCCGTATGAATGCACTGCAATATCCAGTGATTTGTTCCACATCAGATGGTTTCCTTTTATCCGCTACGTTCTCTTTGCACCGCAATATGCAGTGCTTTGTTCTCGGGCGGACTTCTCTGGAAGTCAAATTGTAAGCTGGTAAAGCTATTGCTCTCTTAGAAAAGCTAGGAACTAGGATCATGTGCTGTGAAGCAGCTTAGTTTAGTTATGTTCTTGATTTTGTTGTCTATTTTAGCAGTACTGATAAATTTATACAATCTATCGAAAAGTCAACAGAGAAATTTTGGTTGTGAGATCTATAGAGCTGGTGATATTGCAGTGTGGTTAGACTGGCTGTTATGACGTATGCAAAGTCATATTGCAGCGTGTTCTCTTGTTGGTTCAAATTTTGTTGTGTAGATGCTTACTGTAGATCACTTTGGATTTTTTTGTACATCTGCTTTAGCATGTTTTCATTGAATTAATTTGTCATTTGTATGGCGCGAGGCAAATGGTGTGGCTTATAGTTTAGCATCAATGTGCTTTTACACTTTCAAGATTGTAGTTGGTTGGGTGAACATTTTTGTTTCATTGATACTATCTCAGGGAAGTACTGGCCTTCCTTCTGCAATGTCACCAGATTCGTTCAGAAATGTCTCCATTTCTGCTGACAGTCGTCCCTCGATTTTACAGAGGCTTCCGTCGCTGTCTCAATTTTCTAGAGGGGATGAAAACAAGGTATAATCAACGTTATCTTCCTCGGATCCCGATCCGGACATTAATGTCGAAGAGGTACCAACCCGGCACGAACAAAAATCGGAAGAAGAAGAAAGACTCAAAAATAGAATTGACGCGGTCTGTTACGGATCACAAGGTGATGCCTTAAGATCCAACATAGCACGGGGATATCATGGCACGAAGTGAGAGAATGAAGTAGACCTATGGTTAATAAGGTCTAAGTTTCAACGGTACATGGCGATGAGGGCGTCGCCCAATTTGGTGGGGAGATGATTGATGTCCATGGTGGCCATGTGATGTCCGGGGTGGCAGGGTCATGTCCGTGGTCGGGGCGTCATGTCAAGGTCGTGTCCACGAAATTCGGGTGTGTAAGGAGCACACAGGACACGGTCGGGACGTGGCCGGAACGGTCGGGACGTGGCTGGACAGTCCAGGACGTGTGCAGGCATCACAGGCAGTACCCGGGACACAGCCAGGACATGACTGGACACCAGGCTGCAAGCAGC
>CAIGRP010059141.1:0-19185 GCA_903798385.1 Fraxinus cuspidata | reverse complement strand
TGATTACAAGGCTGAAAATCAGCCAGTACAATGGTCTCGCCATCAATTACACTAATCACTCCAATCACATTATTCAATTACACTAGTCACTCCAATCACGTCAACTAAGAAGGGAAAATGTATACTAATTACATATTAATTACATATATCATCCTATAATTAGCTCGTACTAACATTTCCTTCCCTAGCTGCATTAGTCACCTCTCTTTTTATTTAGCTAGTAACAGCTTTGCCTTCTACTAGAAAACACATCATTCTTGAGTTATCAAGTTGGTTATATTCTTAATAATGCTTATGCTTTAATTGATTCTATTCAAGATATGACAATTTTCAGTCAGATAATTTCTGACTTCTATCTTAAGCAAAACTGGATGGATACATGAAAATATGGTTCAATGTGCTGAAATCAATACATGCATGATGATTAGGTGCCATAAATTTCAAGGTTGAAGAATAAAAATATAATATAACTTTATTTTGTTCAAAAAAAAAAAAGTCACTCAGCTTATGAAAACTGCGTGCAGGAGAAATGTTTACCTTTGGCTATTCACATACACCACCATATGTCACATACAGAGTTATATCAAAGGATGGGGAGATGAATGATCCCGTTCCAATAACAGTATCAGGCCCAATCATGATGCATGATTTTGCGATTACTGAAAATTATGCAATTTTTATGGACCTCCCTTTATACTTTAAGCCAAAGGTATGGCAATCCAACGATATTATCGATTATCCTGATTACAGTGTTTGTTCTAGTTACTTAAACATAATACATGCTTTATGATACTTGGTTTCATTAGTTTGCACTTTCATCTTTGCTTTATTGGGCATCACATATGCTGAGTTCAAAAGCATCTCATCGACCCTTCTCTTTGCTTTTTCAACCATCTAAATATGACCACTGACGTAATCTATGTACTTGAAAGGAAGTGATCTAAATATTTCACCTCTCCATGCTTAAAGGGATATAACTGAAGCTAATGACATTCACCTGTCCTCCATCTGAATCAAATCTTAAATTTCCATAAAATAGCACCTACCAAATTTTGCATCTAGGAAGAAATAATCACGAGCTTGTTGCTGATTATCGTGTTGCATGACTGATTTCATGATCTCAACCTAGTTTTATGCCTTCATGAGCAATTTCCAAATCAATTTGTCCTTTCGATTCCAACCTAATTCAATCAAATACTCCCTCCATCCACAATTGTACCTTGTAGTTGACTTCTCTAGTCAAGCATTTGGTTTCTCCTTTATATAGTTACTCAGTAATTTAACTGATCTGTCCGAGAAAAAACTTGAACAGTGAAAATGTTCCAATCAAATACTATCATTTGAATTTTTTTTATTTTTCAAAATAGAGTGGTGAAACAATAGCCTTAAAACTATCCATTTGACCAAAAAGTTTACCAAGGCATTCTACAGCAGATGGGGGGTTGACATGTTTGAAATTTTCAGAACTTATATGGCCATGAAAACAAATGCTGCAATATTTGAAGTAATTTTTTCATAAAATGATTCCTATTAGGATATTCATGCATCAAGTCAATCAAACCTTGCTTTCCGTCTTCATATGTTCAGGAAATGGTGAAGGAAAAAAAGTTTATTTTCAGTTTTAATGCTACCCAGAAAGCTCGTTTTGGCATCCTTCCGCGGTATGCAAAGAATGAGCTTCTAATCAAATGGTTTGAGCTTCCAAATTGCTTCATATTCCATAATGGTGAGAAACTTTGCTTTAATTTATGCCTTAGAATGTCCAAATGAAATGCTCCCTGTAATTATTCTCTTTCTAGGGGCTAATATCGATTTATTAGAACTAGAACAAGCTCACTTGTTGAACATAATAATATGGTCAGTTGCTTAGTAGTCGTGTTTTCATGAATTTCACGTAGAGCTCCAATTTGTTCAGGACTGTTTAGCTTTTCATGAAGGGTAATGCTGTTTTTATCTAGGAGCAAGCAAGTTTCTGTTAATGCAAATTTGCACATACAAAAATCTTAGTTAAAATCTTCTTGATCACCAAACTTTCAAAGTTATTTCAGTTAAGTATGGTTTTGTTGAGGTGTTTGTTATGTGGCGGATGGCTTAGTGAGATGGTATTAATAATCTAAAAAACACCACTTTTATACGCAATTTTAGTTTAACAGCACTTATTAAAATGTTTTAAACTCTTTTCATTTTAACTTATTAGTTGATCCACTCAACACAAATATCAAGGCAATTTTGAATATTACTTTGATCGATTTTTGGCCTTGTTGTCATTTATGTTAGACATACGAGTCTCTTCGTCGGCCATGTCACCAAATCCATTAAATCAACTAAAGGATGCGTGGTTTGCGAATTGATTGAAACAACTTTGTAAGTTCAATGACCATCTATGTTAAAAAAGTTCAGTGACTAAAGTGACACATTTTGAAAGTTCGTTGACCAACATAGTTTTTACCCCAAAAATCTTACATAGAAAAGAATCGAAAAACAAAGAAAGCATATATGAAACTCAATTTTGAACTAGATCATGGTAATAAGCGATTTCGAAGGAGATAGAGATAGAATACAAATAGAAGTTAGATAGGATTTTAAAATAAAAATTTAATTCGTATTATAATTGTTTAGATTAGATTAAATTAGATTCAATATTTTAGATTAGTTGCTCTATAAATAGAGGGCTTATTTATTGCAATATTCGCCCTTGATTATATGAATAAAATCTGATTTCCTCTTGCCCTCAATTATTCTCTTCTTGGATCCCTTTTCTTTCTTGTTCTTCAATTGTTCGCTGTCAACTTGTTAAGCTCCTGTGTCAGGTTTATTCTCAAATTCATATACTAGGAATATAGAATCCTAAATTTTGTTATGAACTTTACACATCACGAAGAGGATGCTTTCTTTCAAATATAAATGATTTTACATTGTCCACTTGACCTGTTAATTTCTGCCATGCATTTTTTATTTTTGTCAATAAATTCAATCAATCAGCTTTGAACTCTGAAATGGATGATAATCCGAAACGTTTTCACTGGTTGCAGCTCCTGTTAAATTTAGATGACTTTACAAAAGTTTTCAGTTACATGCATATTCATCCTCTGATTCTATTATTTTCAAGATTCAGCTTACCTTGTATTAGCAACAATATGATGCTGCCCATTCTCTTTTTCCCTCCAATTTGTGTGTGTGTGTGTGTGAGAGAGAGAGAGAGGAGAAGCGTACTGATATACAGATACAGGTTGACCTTTTAACTTGTGATTCTTGAACGCATGTGATTTCTCCTGCATTCGTTCCTTACACTTTCAATTTTTACCCGTTTATCATATTGAGAAGCTTGTGCTGTAGCTGTGTGATGTTACCGTTCCTGACACATACCATCTATTTTTATTTTTGATTTTTTTATCAGCAAATGCTTGGGAGGAAGGAGATGAAATTGTTCTGATCACTTGTCGCCTTGAGAATCCAGATCTTGATATGGTTAACAGCACTGTTAACGAAAGGCTTGATAATTTCAAAAACGAACTGTAGGAGAGCTCAAAGCTGACAGATGGCTTTATCATCTCTTATCTCAATGATGAATTCTGATTCTCGTTATCTCTGTCAGGTATGAGATGAGGTTCAGCCTCAAAACTGGTCTGGCTTCACAGAAAAAATTATCTGTATCCGCTGTAGATTTTCCGAGGGTGAACGAAAGTTATACTACTAGGTAAGATCTTTAAAAACATTGCTAATGATTTGGAATTTGCATCTGAATTATCTCAATGAAGAGATTCCGGGACATGAAAATCATTGATATTAAGCTCTTTCGAGGCAATGGCCCAATAAATTCAGTTGCATCTGTTGTGGCAGATGTTACGCTTATTTATTCCTTTTTGACCATGTTCCATCTCTATTTCCTATATTTTCTTGTGGTTGAAAAATTCTTTTACTATAATTATATCTGCATAATCACAATTGTATTACAAATTTAGGAAACAGCGATATGTATATGGAACAACACTGGACAAGATTGCTAAAGTAACTGGAATTATCAAGTTTGATTTGCATGCGGAACCAGAGACCGGAAAAGAAAAGCTAGAAGTTGGAGGAAATGTTAAAGGTATCTTTGATCTAGGACCTGGAAGATTTGGGTCAGAGGCTGTCTTTGTTCCGCGGCATCCTGGTACCACATCTGAAGAAGACGATGGCTACTTGATTTTCTTTGTACATGATGAAAAAACAGGGTACTTTCTTTATCTTGCTCTGATACAGTGTTTGGGTTCGTTTATTTTGACTTGTCATCTATAGATAACTTGGTGTAACTTTAATTTTGACTTATATTGCATATCCAAATGCAGTATCCTTAGCCTTATTCATATTTGATTGCATACACAGAAAGTCGGCAGTAAATGTAATTGATGCAAAAACAATGTCAACTGATCCTGTTGCTGTTGTCGAACTGCCCAAGAGAGTTCCGTACGGATTTCATGCCTTCTTCGTGACAGAGGTAAATTTTATCCATTCTTATTCTTTTTTAGTTTCATTTTGTATATTCTTCTATAGTTGAAAACATTCGAAGATATGTTTTCCCTCTAAATGGAATCTAGAATGAAAATTGGAAAGACTAAATGCTTAAACAGTTTCTCACGATTAAATATCAGAAACATAGCATGTAAGATGTTCGCAGTAAATGGATGTTCGTAGATTACTTAATCGAGTAAACATAAATAAATTTTTGTTTTTCATGTCTAGCACTAAGATGGTAAGATGTTAATCTCTGGGAGATACTGCATTCGGAAAGAATATGCCGATCTTTAACATTTGGATAAGCTGTAGAGGTAACTAGAACTCCAATCTAACAAAGGTTAGACAGACACATGTAAAGATAAAAGGAAGATTTACATGACATTGGATGCCCTCTTACGGTCATACCAAGTGGTCGAGAGACTACATAAATTGTGAGATTTTCATTTACCAAAAATGGTACATGTACGTGGGTATGTCTGTGCTGGTTAAGTTACCTCGAACCTATTTACAAGTTTTTAGAACTTCACTGCCATGTCCGTGTATCTTGACAAATAACTTGATCTCAATATGTTCTCATTCCCAAGTTCGAAGTGCCTTCTTAACGCACTCATATTTTGCATGCTATAAATAATTCAATCACAGCTTTCATTTTCTCTCTGTATCGATTCATCTAACTTGATGATGCTTTGCAACAGGACCAACTTCAAGAACAGGCAAAGCTCTGATAAGCAACAAGTTCTGGTTAACTTTGAGAGCTACAGCTGATCACTTTTACCGGACTGTTATATTTATGCAAACCCGGGCCAAAAATAATGTGCGTGCTTGGTACATGATACTGTATTAGGGTAAACAATACAAAGCTCGATAGATTTTGGTGTCAGGTTTGTAATAATGTCGATTAGTATATATTGCTGTTATGTTGTATTTGGTGCTACATTGTATTACAAGAACGAACAAGTACTGTTGTATTTTGGTTGTATGTACAGTATATTTGGAAAACCGCTGGACGGTATTTTCCTATCCAAGTAGGGGTAATTGAATCGATCATCTCGATTTTTTATTTACCAACCCAAACTTAAAATGGGCTCCAAATCGAAACTATCCTAACCAAACAATCTTTCTTCAAATGGTTTGAGCTTGAGCCTAATTCTGGATGGACCATTTTGAATTACCTTGATGAACCGCACAAATAATGATTTTTATCAACCACAAGTAACTAATGTCCACATAGAATTTGGAATAAAATTAAATAATGAATTAATACATTTATATATTACAAATTGAACTTGAATTAACCACATTAAATGAAAAATTAATCAAATTTCCATGCATGCTCAATATGTTTTAATCTATTTAGTTTCCCTTTTGTAATTATTTGAATTTTTTTTAAATTTATTATATAAATATTTACGTATTAAACTTTCCGGTTCAGTTTGGGTTTAAGAGTGACCCAAAATCCAACCCAAATTGACAAACTAAAAACGGAAAAATCGACCCAAGCTAGTCAATTTAGTTTGAGTTTATAGGTTTGTTCGGTTTCATGGTCCAAATGTCCACCCCTAAATCAAGGATGCTCGAGGCGAGGTTTACGCCTAATGAGACGAGTCTCTAAAGGTGGGAATCGAAATAAAAGCATCTCGATATTCATCGAAAGGGCTCTTGCTCTGCATCTGCATGGCTGCGACTGCATTGCTGAAATAATCAAATATTACTTATGACACCTTTAAGGGAAAGTTCAACAGGGGTATCCATCATTCTAGTAGGAAAAAATAAACATGCATACGAAGGAATAGAAGAAAGTGTATCCTATTGAATGATGGGTCAGACAATACGGGTCTCACGTTCTTGCATTTAATTGAATCTATTATTTAATGCTGCAATATGGCCATATAAAATGACGAAGATTTTTAGCAATGACAAATAATATTATTTGTATAAAAAATTAGAGAAAATTATTAGTGCTTTTTCGATAAATAACAAAATGCTTTTTGAGTTTCATTTTTCATTACAGATCCTCTGGTTAGCTAAAAAAATTTACACTTTTGCTTCACACAATTTCAGATTAATAAATGTTTCGTCACCGGGATATGGAATAAATAACAATGCCACGCCACCAAGGAATCAACAATCCAAATCGCACAAACCTTATTGAGCAAATTAGGCAGCTAAGAGAGAGGGATTACAGGAATTTCTCAAGTTCTGGTAAGGTTTCAGCTTCCAAGAAATGGTCCGAACGGGCTTTGAAGTTCTGAAGTTCAGCTAAGCTCCTCGCTGACATAGCATGTGCATACGCCTCCTCAGCATCACAAAACAAAGACTGAGATTTAACTCCAAGAATCTAACACACTGAAATGACATGCATTATATCACAATCATTCTACAACGAAAAAGGATTCACGCATCAAAGTTTACAGATGGTTCGATGTTATGGTGTTTTTGGAGCTTTCATATTTGATTATTCTAAAGAAAAGGGGTGAGAAGACGGTAGAGAAGGAAATGATGTGTTGACCGAAGATCCCCACTATAACCTTCCTAACTCGTCTCATCCTGCACATTATACAAGTAACCAAGCCAAGAATGAATTGCCTGACAACAGCCAATAGGTTGTAGGTCAGAGTGGTCTCTCATTTGGTGGGGCCAACCCCATGGGGGACTTGATTCACCAGCAAGCTCCAATGATCCTGATTAATATGTCCACTGGCTTCTTCATTTCTAGTCGACTGCGTCAAGTAGAAAAATAGAGCATGGCCATCGCTGTTCCCATTTGGACGAGACTGCTCTTTGTGTGCGTTTAGAACCATGGATCCCCCATCTCCTTGTTTATCAGAAATACCATCACTGTTGGAGAACAAGTGCTCAGAAACAGACGAGTGGCAAGATTGCATAGGAACAGTTGACCCAGATTTTGACTGCTCAGTAGTGGAATCTTTTTTCGTGTTGAGGAATCGACCTCCAGAGCCTCTTGCCCTTCTCATTGCGTGCTTGTGCCGAGATTCATGAAGATATGGCTGCAGCAATCAATACAAAAAGGAATTGAAGGACTACCTGAACTAAATGATTAGGGCCATTTCTAGATGACGGTACAAAAGAATCCAACAAAAAAAACCTAAGGAAAAAAGACAGACGGTGCATCCAGTAGCCACTTGAATGCAAAAGATGAAGACTTAGGATGCAAGAAGCCATCACATCATTAATATTCTTTTTCTTTTAACTTTTTGAAAGTGTGGGAGTATCAACCATAGATGATTTCATTATATGATAATAATTAGCACATAACGTCTCCACCGTTGTTATGGAAAACATGCATACCTTTCATTTTTTGACATTTTCACCCTTATTTTCACCTTTCATTGTGCAAAAGGTCATTTTCACAATTAAAAATTATGAAATGACGAATATATCATTCTCTTTAAATAAAACAAAAAGAAAAAAAAACTAATTGCAATCACAGTTTCAAATCTTTTTAAAAAGCTCAAATAAGTCACAGATAAATTATTAAAATGATAATTAGCATATAATGTCTTGAAATGACGAATATATCATTTTCTTTAATAAAAGAAAAAGAAAAAATTAATTGCAATCACATTCCCAAATTTTTTTAAAAAGCGCAAATAAGTCACAAATAAATTATTAAAAGGGTAATTAGCACATAATGTCTCTCTCTTTCACTGCTATTGTGAAAAACGTTCATACTTTTCATTTTTTTTTTTTTGCATTTTCACCCTTAATTACACATTTAATTGTGCAAACCATCATTTCCATTCAATAAAGAATTATGTAATGATGAATATACCTCCCTATTTAAATAAAAAAAACCATTTTTTATTTCTAATTCTTTAATAATTTATTTGAGACTCGTTTACACATTTTAATTTTTAAATAAATTTAACCGGGACTCGTTTTCACTTTTTTTTAAAAAAAAAATTAAAATTTTTAATAATTTATTAAGGACTTGTTTGCACTTTTTTAAAAAAATTTGGACTATGGTTGCAATTAATTCTTTAGTTTTTTATTTAAATAGGAGGGTATATTCGTCATTTCACAGTTTTTTATTGAGAAATTGGATGAATATGGATAGAAATGATGGTTTGCGCAATTAAATGTGTAATTAAAAGTGTGAATACCAAAAAAATAAAAGGTATGGACGTTTTTTGCAATAATAGTGAAAGGGACATTATGTGTTAATTACCCTTTTTATAATTTATTTGTAACTTATTTGCGCTTTTTTAAAAGATTTGAGACTGTGATTGTAATTAATTTTTTTTTTCTTTTTGTTTTATTTAAAGAGAATTGTATATTCGTCATTTCATAATTTTTAATTGAAAAAATATGTGAAAATGACATTTTGCGCAATGAAAGGTAGAAATAAGGGTGAAAATGCCAAAAAATGAAAGGTATGGACGTTTTCCACAATAACAATGAAAGGTGGGGACGTTATGCGCTAATTACCCAACAAAAAGAAAAAGAAAAAAACTAATTGTTTAAAGAGAAGGGTATATTGGTCATTTCATAATTTTTAATTAAGAAAATAGGTGAAAATGACCTTTTGCGCAATGAAAGGTGGAAATAAGGGTGAAAATGCCAAAAAATGAAAGGTAGTGACGTTTTCCACAATAACAATGAGAGGTGGGAACGTTATGTGCTAATTATCCTAAAATGAACAATCATTCTACAAGTCCTAAAAGTAGTTTATTCTTTTTGAATCCATCTTCGAAGCCATTATGTTTTTGAATCAAACTAGAGCAACTTGAGCTTGCAAGGCACTCAAGGACCAACTAAATCACTTCAGAGATCTCTCAAGCGTCTGACCACAAAACATCTCATCATCTTCTTCCACTGAATCAGTCACATGTCTTCTAAGCCATTAAATTATCGATGCAACCAAATTTTATTACACCTGCAAATGCTAAGGCCCACAATCACGACATCCTCATATGATCTAGATTTATAATTATGTACTTCAACGAGGTTTGGTATATTTACAGAAACCATATGCATGCTCAAGCAAACAACCAAAACCTGCTTATAACTGTACCTATATGTCTCTGTGTAAGGGAAAGAGGGAGCACTGCCAACCTGTAGCTTTTCTAAAGAAAGAACCTCCCTGGCTTTAGACCATAAAAACCACAAGGTCTTCATTCCATAATGTAAAGACAAAACCTAATCACTTTCACAAGTTCTCATTCACCCATATATTGAGTTTCTATGCAAACCTACTGTCATTCGTTCAAAGGACCTAAAACTTGTAATCTGAACTAGAATGTCAAAAATATGGTTCCATAGACTAACAACACTAATATAAGTCTCCATGCTAAATGTAGGAAAGAGAAGGAAAGGAGCGAACGGTAGGTATCATTTTGTCCCTTTTTCATTGACGTTTTCTCCTTTTGTTAATTATAGACAACACCTGTTAAGCTCGAATCTAAATTGACTTTTAGGTAATATAGGCAAAATGAAAAATTGAAACTATCCAGTGAGCCAGAATCCCAAGCAATATTCTCACGCCCATGTCCAAGTTTCTGTTTTTCTTCCAACTAAGTGTTTGACATCAATGTAAGGGAACTCAGAGTAACTGTGCTAACGAAACAAAACCTAACAATCTACAAAAACCATATATAACTTAACATCATTTTGAACACGCAGACAGTAGAACGAGTGTACATGCAATTTAGGAGGGGAGGCATTATGTTACCTTCCTGACTTTAATTGCTTTCTTCTCCAGTTCTGCTTTTGCTCTTATTTGTCTTCGCCTTAATATTCCATGATACTGTTTAGCATTCACATATACAGGCTCTTCTTCCATATTAAGAGGCAAGGGCATTCTTGCTGGAAGATATCCAAGGAATTGTTGTTGTACCTGCTCAGGAAGTTTGAACTGAACAAAGAGTCCTAAGATAATTGTAACAGTTTTAGCCGAATAAAGCAATGCAAATTATTATGAAGTTGTGCCACAACCAGCAGATGCATGGATATTGAATACTGCTTCAACGAAAAGGAAGATATTTTTGCAACATTATAAACAGCTAATGAAAAAGACACGGCAAACAAGACAACATGAAGTAGTTCATCGGTCACAAGATTGATGTTTCAAATGTAGGCAACATCAAAAGTCAAAAGGCGTCCCGAAAGAAGATCAAAAGAAGAGGTCAGCCCGAAGTATATGAATGTTTAGGCATGTCAAACTGAGGAATTGCACTGCTGTCAGCTTTTCAATTAGAAAAATCAAATAACACCAGGAGAGGAGAAAATAAGAACGGAGGGTTAATCATGTGTGATTAGCACATAGAGGAGCAGAAAATAGGATTAGGGAAGAAAGAAGTGAATAAATTCTAAACACTGTATATCGGTGTCGGTGGGAGACCATGTTTTTCCATACCGGTGCTCCATATGTCACTATCCCCCCATATTGTGGATCTGGATATTGATATGGAGTCAACATCTGCAAAAGTAGAAAGGCAAATCAATGAACAATACATAGTTTCCAATCAAAAGAAACAGTAACAGAGATCCACTTCGAAATCCATAAACCAATAATACAGAACATGTATAAAATGTTTGCATAGCATTAGCTCACTACATGAAAAACTCCCACGGCTCAGGGGGAGAGAGAATCTTACAATTGAATGGCCAATAAGTTCCATTTGGGAATTATTTTCAAACTGCTGCTGCTGCTCTTGGTGACTACTTCCATTTGATCCTGAACAGGATATGAATTGTTAGCATATTATATTACAATTAATAGCCACAAAAACATAAACCTAAACACATTTTCCTTGGACTATAAGGAACTACTGATCAGATTGCCAATAAAAAACGTGAGGGAAAAGTTAGTCCACATTAACAAAGTTTCATCTTTCAATTGAGGCAGAAAACAATGCAGTACCACTTGCCAAAAAGTCTTAAACATTTCAAAAAATAGTATAACCATTTCATTTTCCTCCCCTAATGAGAAATCACACAAGTTTCAACAGAGAGCGACAGGGATATTGAATAATCAAGATGAGCTAAAAGTAAAAAATATGACAGACAATTCACAATTTCTTAAACAAGTTAATTTGTCTCCAGATAAAGTGAACTTCATCAGAAAACGGTATAAGAAAAAATTAGAACAGTAAATATCCACCAATTCATAATTAATCAATTTCATAAAGACATTGAGTGTTTTATGTAATTGACCAAGATAATAACCACCTTTTGGACTGGGCAAACTGCCACATCCCGCTTTCATGCTTCTATTATAATCTCTTTTATCGAACATAAGCTTATACTGACATTAGATCTTCTACCATATGTTACAATGATTAGTCAACACAATACTTTCACTCATTACTTTGTCTGCGTGGATTGAATATTAGTGAACATCATTTTAGCCCTTAAAGTTGAAGTCTATGAATAAGATACTCCATTCATCCCACAAAAATAAGCTTGCTTCCATTTTCACACAGATTAAGAAAACATTATTAATATAGTAGGAAATATAAATTTTACTTATATTTTTCCTAATTTAATGGTTTAAATAGGGTAGTTCATATTTGTTGATAACAAGGCACATTAAATAGGGACATATAGAGATTAATAAATCAACTATACTCTCAACGAGGAAAATAGCCTAAAATTTGGGATAAATGAAAAAGGAAAGCAAGTCTATCTTTATAGGGTGGAGGGAGAAAAAAATGGTGATCGCAAGACCCTATTCAAATCAGACAGAAAATATGTTTAACCACGAATTTTAAGACAATGAATAAGTTAAAGACTTGGACATTGCCCAAGAATGTAACCATTGTAGGAAGACCATGACACAACATGAATCCTATGTACTTGCTTTATTATCTCAATGGATCAAACTTTGAAGTAGTCCGGATTTTAAAGGTTAACCAATATTACCCCGCTAAGTGCAGCCGAGAAAAAAAATAAATTGTAACAAAACTAGTAACACCATGCAACATGTGCACAATATTTTACACCTGCCTTCAGAGTTTTAGCTTCTGGCATTGAGTGGCCTTTCGCAGATTAAGTATCTCAATCAATATTCTGTTTTGAAAGAGAATATTGATTGATTTAGATTTATTTCATTATTGTTTTAAGTACAATAAGCTATACACAAAAAATTAAATCCAAATTCAATTACACAAGTGTGGCAAAGATTGCATATAATTAGGGGACCAAATGATGGAGCTTAATAGCACATACCTAAGAACCATTTTAAAGCTTTGCAAACACTTAGCCCCGGTTTGACAACCGTTAAAATAACTCTTTTTTCTCAAACTCATTTTTAACCACACATTCTCAAAAAAAAATATTCTACCCGTAAACCCAAATTTTTTTCCACTTTTTAACAACACATTCTTCAAAGCAATAACTATTCCAAAACTCATTTTCCCCAAAAAAATCTCATTTTAATGATTGTCAAACAGGGGTTTAATATTTTCTCCATTTTAGTTATGATATGAACGTTGCAAGTAGCAAAAGACCAGATGAGACAATGCACCCATAGTCAAGTATCCTCTCTAACTTTGCTCCCCACTAAATCCAAGAACAAAACAGCATCACAGTGAGGGCATGATGTTGAATTCAATTAAAGCTAATTTGGGCTCTTTAAAAGAAAATTTATGTTTCCAAATGAATACGAAGGAAATATTAAATATATAAAGGAGTAGATACAGAACTCATTAAGGCTAAGTGTAGCTAAAGTTACATAAAGAGGTAAAACTGGTAAGATCTCCAAAAAAATCGGTACATTATACTAGAGCTCTAAATTTGATTAAGCCATCCTACCTTACTCCTTCTAAAAAGTAGAATCCTACAACTTTGAAGGAATGAATGAGCAAATTTGGGAACAAATGTTAGAGGATCATTTGTTTGTTAATTACATTCCATAGTTAAGTTCAACAGAAGAAGAGAATTAAGGCCTGACTGCTGTGCTTCAGCTGTACAAACTTCCTGCTTGCTACAGATTGCAAAACTCAATAAATGTCGAAAATTCTGCATCATACATTTATTAAGTTCTGCACCACAGCTACTTTGATTTTTAAATCATAAACTAATCGTTAACATGAAATTTATATATATATTAAAAAAAAGGAGGGAAAAAAAAAAGATACCAACGTTTGACATGTATGATTATCGAAAACAAAAAGACATCTCAGACCTATTACAACTTACCAGTCTCTTCAATAAAAGAGGAGGATCATGCACAACTACAAAACGGTTTTGTTATGATGGGCTAGCCAAGAACATATCAAATACAGTGCATCCAAATTCAGGGGAGTAAAATGGACACTTTCACCATCTTATTAATAGAATAGGACTAACATCAGACATTCCAGGAAGACAACAGAAACAAGTAGGACAATAAAGAAGATCACACTCAAAACATGCACTCTCTAGAAAATGGAAACCTCTGTTGCATGCGTAATCAGATTATAAACATAAAATTTAATGTGTTCAAGACAGAGACCACGTGTAAATATCAGAGGGGACAAGATTGTTATTGATCTATAGATAAGTAAACCCATCAAACAATTTAGATTTCTCTTTGCCTCTAAATTTATATGATAACATGATGTAAAGCAAAGAAACTACCTGAATGTGGGGCATTGATTTCAGTTTTTTTAACACTGCCTTTATCATTGCCTTGTGGCTGGGAAGTTCCGGAGGTGATTGATTCATCAGCCTGTTTCTCGGTACGAGGCATGCCTCCCCAAGGCCGTGTATATGGTGTTGATGATTGAAAGTTCTGTGTAACTGTTTCTAGCTGCCGATCATTGTTTTTAGCTAGTGTGGGCATTATACCTGACTCTTCACCAAATAACAAATGATCAGATCATCAATTTTCTAGTAGCAATCAATTGTCACAAAGAAATTCTACCAAAGGAACGGCATAATGAAATTCTTTTGGGAATTAAGACAAAGGAAACCAGAAGCGAAGTATTAACTGAAAACCCAAATGATGCTAAAATTCAAAGCTTCTCCATTTACCAGAAATAAAAAGGCAAATAAACATAATTTCTGAGTATCCGTAGTTGATATAAATAAGCTTACACTGGTCTGCTGAAAACAAATTGAAGTACAAAAAGAAAGTAACAATTATATGCATAATTCGACCTTCTATCAGGCACCTATGGAAGTACAAAAAGAAAATAATAATTATATGCATAATTCGACCTTCTATCAGGCACCTATTGGTCTTTCATTTCTAGAACTAGTTTCAAAACCTTAACCTCATTCAATCAACCATTTGTTGAGGTGTTATACTTATAAATGTCATGAAGTACAGCAACTGTATTTTCATTAAATAAAAAAAATTAACTTAATGACATTATGATATTCCAACCAAATGAAGTTGCTTGTATTTATTCCTCAACATGAACAAATCCAAAATGAATCTGAAAACTGATCACCACCTCTAGAAACGAGGCAAAATTAACTAATTTTTTCAGAAGAATAACCTAAAAGTTCAAAAATTATCAAAATAACAACCAAGCAAGCTTCACCAACTTTTAACAGCATCAGCTAGATTATAACATTAACACGCCGGTCAAAAGCAAAAATTCTATCAGCAATTTATTGTGAAGTCATGAACTAATAAGTCAAACTAAGGATGTTAAAATAAGAATTAAAAAAAAAATCACTTTTAACATCCAAACCCCAAGTTTACAACTAATCCAGTAACTCTCCAATTCCACAAAATCCTTGAGTAAAAAAAAAAATTCACTAGACATGATCAAATAAATAAATTTACAGACACCAAGCAATTATTCAGAAACATTTGAAAGTTTTAAAAAATTACTTACAAGAAATGGCGAAGAAATACGAAAAAAATAAGTCGACGCTACTATTATTAACATTCAAGGACAACTTGTATTTGAAAAATTAAAACAAATTATAATAAAAAACCCCAATTGATATTGTAAAATTCTTCAAGAAAAAATAGGGAAGAACTGCTTACCTTTAATTACTATTGTGATGTGGAGAGAGTATGACTAAATACTAAAACTCTCCGAAATCCATCTTTCTTTTGTTGTGAAAAGCTCAAAGAAACTGTCTGATGTCACGACGCAACATATAGATACAAATATTTTTGTATGTATTGTTTTCCTTTTTTATATTAAACACTATTTATTGTTCACGCCAAAGTCGCTTTTCCTGTCTCTGTTTAGTAAAGAAGTTCAGATTAGTTAATTAATTATAAGTTTAGCCCATAAGTGTGGGGGTGTGTGTGAAAGGTCGACAATGCCCTCCCTTTTTAACCTTTTGTTATCTGGCCGAATATTCTCGTTCCTCGAGTCAGACAATGTGAATGTTCTGTAATGACACTATTGTACAAACGTAAACAATATAATTGAAAAGAATAAAGTAAATCCACAAACTTTAAAATATCGTTACATACGGTTGTTTTTATTGAACGTAATCTCGAAATTATCGTTACAATATCATATCGTATCGTACCTCGAGAGTTTGCTAAAAATTAAAAGGTAATTTTTAGCAATGTGAATTGTAATGATACTACTGTACAAACGTGAATAATATAATCGAAAACAATAAAATAAATCCACTAACTTTAATTTATTGTTACATACGGTTGTTTTTATTGAACATAGTCTCGAAATTATCCTTACAATAGTATATCGTGTCGTATCGTACCTCGAGGGTTTGCTAAAAATTAAAACGTAATTTTTAGTGATTGGAACAATTTTTTTTATTATTATTTTAGCTTAGCCAAATGTATGGGGTTTTAATGATTATTGAACCTAATTGAAGTAGAAATGATTTTTTTTTCCTTTGAAAGTAAAAGTAAAAATGAATTTGATCTAACTATGATATGATTTTAAGTTCAGATTTTAATTGAGAAGTTGGGAGATTTCTTCTCTTAATTTTTCTGGCTTTGTTTTATTTGCTTTAAATTTTATAAAAAGTGGATATTACCACTTTTTCTTTGAAAAAATCTCTAATTATTTTAACATTTTTCAGAAGGAGAACGAAGTGCTAAATTAAATTGAAGGTTTGAGACTCGAATTTTCTTTTAGAACATGGTATTTTTGGCTTCCAGGATAAAAAGAATATGAGGTGAGGATGATTATAGATCAGGCCACCTTTTAAATAAACTATTACATAAGAAAGACACGTATAACTTTATTAATATTTTTAAGCATCATCTCTTTTATAATTTTGCCTTTTACACGTGATCTTTTCTATGTAACAAAAGCAAATATCTTCGGGGATATACCTGAAAGAAACAAAGTTTAAAAGCAAAAAAGCTGAGTAAACAATGTTTTAGTTTTTATTTTATTAATTAATGAAAATTGATCACTTCCACATTTAACCATGCTCAAAATTAATTAATGCTGGCGGTGACAAATAGGTTGGTATATCTAACAATGCGCCAAATAAAATAATTTGAAAGGGGAAATCACTTTTGGTTAGTGGAAATCCTAATCCAAATTTGACGATTTTAAATAAACCCCGTGGTATAATTACGTTGTACAACTTTTTTTTTCATCTTTAATTTTGATCAGAGCGATCTAATTTAATTTATTAAAAATTTCAACCTTGATTCCTGTGGTGGCAAACGGGTCGAGTGGCTCGTCGACTCGACCGCTCGGCTAGTGGGCATTAAATTAAAAATTTCAACCTTGATTCCTACCGTCTAGTGGTGGCAAACGGGTCAAGTGGCTCATCAGCTCGACCGCTTGGCTTGTGGGCGGGTCGGGCTATTCAATTGACGAGCACGAGCCGAGCACGGGCGAGCGGCTCGTGGACTTGTCTAAGGCGAAGTGTTAATTTTATTTTTTTTGAAGTTTATCTTTATAAAAAATGACGAGCTCGCGAGCCAAAGCTCGACTCGGCCCACGAGTAACGAGCCGAGTAGTAGCTCGGCTCGTTATAAAAGAGCCACAAACACGAGCAGAGCTCGTGCGCAAAAGAGACATTATGCAACTAAGAATTCCTTTTGAAATAAGCGGCTCGATCATTGCCATCTCTACTACTGCCTAATAGTAAATGAGACATTATGTAACTAAGAATTACTTTTGAAATAAGTAAGAACTTTTTATTTTTGATCAATACTGTTTAGCCCATGTTTGAGTCACATTGAAATTTTCATTCACATTCTTCTACTCATTTTCAATCGCACATTTTTCAATGAAATAATATTTTTCATCATATCAATAATTTTTCCTTCTTTTTGAACCACACATTTTCATTAATCTATTATTCCAAAATATATTATTCCAAAATAATGTGACTCAAACACACCCTTAATAACTAATAAACTTAATTATAAGAATTTTGAGGTTAGTCAAAACATGTACTTAATCATTACATTGAAACTTAAGACATGATCCAATTCTTGGTTTTTGTCCTATTTAAAGATTGGGTGGGGGTGGAAAATGGCGGAGCAAGAGGCTTAAAAGCGATTGACGCACTCTTTATGTTTTTGCTAAATGCACTCATTTTGACTTAACATTGAAATCTCATATAAGGTACCTTTTCTAGAAATTTAGGCCACATGCTCACTCCCAAATGGATCACCTTTCAAATTGATTGTGAGATTACTTCTCATTACAAAAGTCACCACTCACCAAACACTCAAATTCTATCATTGCTTTTGGATTGTAAAGGTTTTGATGGGGAAAATTGTTGGGTAAGTGATTGAATTGTTTTTAAAGGGAAGTTACACGTATATTTTATTTGTTAACGAGTATATGGGTTATAAAAGTTTTATTATGAAATTATTGACATTCGATTTCGTTCGAAGTTCGTCAAATGTTTGGGACAATTTTTCGTCATTTGAGACCTTAAAATCACACATGACACGGAATATTATATGAAAAAACCATTACAATCATCTTTCAAACAAAGAAAACAAGAAAATTTGATAAAATCACCTCTAATGCTAGTTGAATAGGGCAATTGACACCTCGGCCCGTGTCCTCTTTGAGTAGTAGAGCTCTAAAATCACCTTCATCTCCCCCTTCCTCCCAAAACACCATCGCCCATCCACCTTCGAATAACTAAAGTGATGAAGTTACAAACATTATTTTAGAGAACAAGAAGTCAATTTTTAAGTTGTTTTACAAAATAAATGTTTGTATGTTTTACTTTCAATACTTCACTATATAATTTCATTCGTCATCAGTAATCACTTATGATAGAGACATATTTATCAATGCCTCGATCGACAAATTTGAAATCGTGAGTCAAATATATATGTTTCAAAGATCTTTAATTTTTTTTCATAAACTTATTGTGTAGGACAATGAATTATGGAGTATGAACATAATCACAGATTTGTGAATTTCAATAAAAGGTGACTTTTGATTTGCTGGTTATGAAGAGAGTTGGATGAAGGAAGAAAGAGCTCAAACTAGAAGATAAAAACATTTTTGGGGGAAGAACGAAACGCTAAACAATTGAAGATTTGTGACGCAATTAGCACAAGAAACTAAGAAACGCCGTCAAAGTATTGAAATTTCCTCAAAAATCATTTCGCGTATGAGCCTTGTGAGATTTGAATGGTGCTTCGGTGAGTGTTATGCCCTAAATCCAATCAATTTAGGACATAAACACTTTAAATATATATAATCGATGTATGTTTATGGCAAGATCTATTATTTAATTGAATTAATATTCTAATAAATTAAATAATAGAATCCGTAGATTCAAGCCTTGGTGATTTGTTAATCACAA